>LPNX010789789.1:71355-155189 GCA_001517045.1 Pseudotsuga menziesii | reverse complement strand
ATTGGCAAGGGTGCATGGGAAAGCTAATGAGTGGTGGAATGGCAGCTCATACATGCTTTTTCATGGAGGAAAGAGTGGAGGAGGAAGAGGCAACAAAGCTAGTTCACCTCACCTAGTCTTGCTTTCCTATGTGCCTTAAAACACTGAAAAAGCAGGCAGTAAAGCAGAAAAAGCAGATAGGCGCCTAGGAGGCCAGGAATAAAGCAGATTTGATTCCTAAGGCTTTCCCAAGCACTACATGAGTCAAAGATGGAAAGTTTGACCTCTATGGATAGGCAATTAGCAACTTGCACATGGTGGGACTCATGGACTAGGCAAATAAGACAAAAATAAATGAATTAATGTCTAAGTGGGTAATACTATGGGTTGATTATTCTAACAACTATAGCATCAGTTGCCTTCTTGGTGGGTATCGCCTCTACCCACTTGGTAAAATAATCAGTGGCAGTAAGAATCCAAGAATAACCATTGCTCGAGTTATCTTTGAACTTACCGATGAAATCAAGCCCCCACTGATTGAAAGGGGCTTGGACTACTATTGGATTTAAAGGAAAGGATTTCATTTGTTGCTTTTCGGTGAATAACTGACATTGGGGGCAAACTCTGACAACCTTGTGCACATCTGAAAATAGGTTTGGCAAATAGTAGCCTGCTCTAAGGATTTTGTGGGTGGTCGTTTTTGCTGCAAAATTTCCACCACAAAATCCTGAATGGAACTCAACCATGAGTTTCTTGGCCTCAGGTTCATCGACACATCTAAGTATTAAACCATCGAGGTTTCTCCAACCCAAACCATCTTTTATCAAACAATACTTAGTTGCTTTCAACCTTAATGCTCTTCTTTTATGGCCTAGTAAGTGATCGGGGCATGTAAGGTTGTGGAGGAAAAATATGATGTTGGTGTACCAAGGGTGCTGCTCTAATCTCTAAAGCTCGTCTGATACACTTTGTTCTGAATCACTATTTTGGAAGATTATTCCTAAGGCCTTTTCATTTCCCTGGGTCAACATCTTTCCAAGACCCAGTCCCTTAATTAATTTAGTAGGTTTTATCTCCAAATTAATCATATTCTTGAATCTTTGAAACCCACTTACCCCTGATTCCTAGACAATCCTGTTGAGACATGATATCCTTGACAGCTGCATGGGGTACATATCCAATGATTTTGGAGTAACCTATATAAGTTCTGAAATGTTTAAGGGACTTGACAAGAGAATAGGCTTGTTTCTCCATCATGGTATACTTCAACTCTAAATTTTGTAAGGCTCTACTCATAAAGGCTATAGGTTGCTCTTGTCCCTCCTTATTCTTTTGAAGCAAAACACCGGCAATGGTGTTTTATGAGGCAAAGGAAAATATCTAGAATTCTTTGGAATAATCTAGACTAATTAAGACCGAGGACATGGATATGGCATTTTTGATAGACTTGAATGCAACTTTCCATTCATCCTTCCACTCAAACTTAGCATCTTTCTTTAATAACTTTTGTAGAGGTTTCATTAATTCTGCTAAATTTGGGATGAATCTTCTTACTAAATTGATTTGACCATTAAAGGATTGGAGAGCTTTTAGATTCTGAGGCAAGGGGACTTTCTTAATGGCTTCAACTCTCTCAGGATCAACCTTGACACCATCCTTAGAAATGATGTGCCCCAACAACTTTCCTTCATAAACTCCAAAGATTGACTTGGCGGGGTTCAAGGAAATACCATATTTCCGACATCTTATAAAAACCTGCCTAAGATGACTTATGTGGTCAGATATTTCCTTTGAAAAAACAGTTAAGTCATCTTGATATATTTCAATTATTTTTCCTATAATTTCTTTGAAGGAAAAATCCATGGCTCTTTGGAAGGTGGCACCAGCATTCAATAAGCCAAAAGGCATTCTTAGCAATTTATAGGTACCCCAAGGTGTGGTGAATGTAGTCTTATGTTGATCCTCCTTATTCACCAAAACCTGGTTATAACTAGAAAAGCCATCCAACATGGACATCATTCCTGATCCTGTTACTCTTTGAAGCAATGTTTCCATGTTGGGTAATGGGTAATTATCTTTGAGGCACGATGTATTCAGATTTCTAAAATCTATACATATTCTAATTGACCCATTCTTTTTTCTGACAACAACTAAGTTGGAGCACCAAGATGAATGTCTTGTAGGTGCTATGATCCCTGCTGCTAACATCTTTTGAAGCTCTTTCTGTACAATGGGGGCCAACTTAGGATTTATTAGCCTAAGTTTTTGTCGAAAAGGTTTGACCTCCTTAGCTTCTTCTGTGAGGGGAATAGTGTGTTGAAACACATCCTCCCTATAGGATTTAAGCTCATCATAACTAAAGGCCAACACATCTCTATACTCTTTGATTAAGTTGATCAAATTGTTCCTTTCCTTTTCTGAAGTACCTTTTCCAATTTTTATTAACTTGGGGTCCTTGTCAGTTCCTATGTTTATTTCCATATAATTCCCAATTTTTATTTTGTTCTTTTTGTTTTTTATGATGATCCTGTCGGTCGAAAAGATTCTCGAAAGCTATAAGGCTACTCGGGATGTGACTCCTTTCATTATCCTCGCACTCCTGATACTCTTTACCCTCTTGCTGATAACTGATCTTGCAACCTTTGAACTCTTGTAGATTGTGGATGAATCTCAAGAGTTGCTCATCATCTTTGAACACCTGCCAGTGGTCTATATTATCCAGAATTGAAGGTCTGAAATTGATTTCCATCTTTCCATTACCATTAATCATCTCATCCGATGGCTGGAGGGTGGATGTTGCTACTGCCAATTTATCTGCTAACCCATTCATTTCCCTATGGACCTTCTGAATGTTAAGTGCATCGAACCATTCCATAGTGTCCCATGTGGCATTTCTATACTTTCTTAGCCTGTCATTTTTGCATTGATACTGATTCTTAATCTGGAGGACAACTAGATCTGAATCACCCTTTATGTTCAACATCTTTATCCCCATATCTTTAGCGGTTTCTAACCCTAGGAGAAATGCCTCATACTCGGCTACATTGTTTGATGCTTCAAACTCTAAGCTAAATGCAAAGTTGTATATTTTATCTGAAGGAAAGATGATCACGATGCCTGCACCCTTTCCGGTTTTGGAATAAGCCCCGTCAAAGTGTATTTGCCAAACTTCATCGATCTTTTCATTTTTAATGTTTTCCTTAATAGGGGCCATGAAATTTGACAAAATAGCATAGTTTCCAAAATTATCAGTGAAATGAACAAATTCATTTCTGGGTTTCTTAGGGTTTTCTACATGTCGTTTCCTCATCTTTTCTCTATGGATAATCACCCTAGTGTTCTCTGATGCAGGTATAGTGGGATATATCCAATCCATTTGAATGTGCCCACCAAGAGTTGCAGCCCATTTTCTGGATAGCAAAATACCCCAATTATCTGGAACATCTATCACCACCACATCCATCGACATGTCGATATCAGGATACTTAGCCAACTTAACCTGTAAATTTAAGATTATCCCTACCACTTCAACTTCTCTTGCATCCATGGCACAAACATTGTGGTAGGGTCAGGTGACCCTTAGATTTAGTTGTTCCATTACTTTTATTGTCATGACATTTGATGAAGCACCTGAATCTAACATGCAGTTATGAAGGAGAAGGTTATCCACTAAGAGGGAGACATAAAAAAGCGGGTGGTCTTCTCTTCTCTGATCAACGCTGTTGAGAACTAGGGGCATATCTATAGGTTCAATATGTTCAGCTTCAAATATAGAATTGTTATTAGGAAGAGGATCCTCTTTGACAATATTATGAGCTTGACTTTGACTATCCTCTAAGGCTTTCAACAACTTTTCTTTTTGACCAGGAATTTTAAGGACATCAGTTGCATAAACATGAATCTTAGCACTACTTATCCATTCTCCCATCTCAATATTTGATTCAGGGACAATAGGAGGATCTGGGAGGGGAGGAGCAGTTACCTTTGGCTTGTACTATTTAGACAGTGACGACTTCTCTCTTCTTTGATATACTGCTCCCTTGAACCTAGCCTCCTTCATTTCCTTAATTGCTTCTGAAGAAGGAATTACACCCTAAAAGTTGGAAAGGAGATCCTTCTCGTAACCGTAATCCATGGCCTGCTGCCAATGCTGGTTTGATAAAGGATAGGTTTGGCCTACCATGTACACATGATCAGACTCACCTGATGTTGTTTCCTGATTACTGACCTCGGCCATTCCATGTTCTATAACCTGGTTTGCTATATAGCAAGTGCTTTCTTGGTGGAATTGATCACAAGGTCTACACCATGGAATGACTTCTTCTACCAGGTTAGTTGAGTCTAACTGGTTTGGAATCCTAGGTTCTTGTTGAGGAGCCTTCTTCTGATACACCTAATTCTATTTAGGCTGAAATTTCCTAGGTCCATTATTTCTTTCCATTGTGATTATTCTGTTCTGAATATTATTCAATTGTACAGATTGATTTTCCATGAGTTGGTTCTGACTAGTAACCAATTTTTTTATCATGTTAGTTACCTTTTCCATGGGGTATTTAGAGGTTGCCTTTTCCTCTAATTCAATGGCTTTTCCCTTCTCTTTGTTGTATGAAGTGTTTCCCCTAGTGTAACTTGGAATGTTGGATTTTCCTGAAGACTGCATATTCTTTTCTATTTTCTTGGACAAATCCTGAGCAGTTTTTAGATTGACCGGCTCTTTGTCCATTAACTAGTACCTCAAATCACCAATGAAAGATTCGATGTAAGATATGAGGATGGAGGCATCCCTTGGCTTGATTTCTCTAGGGAGGTCCGCAACCACACGCCTGAACTTAGTATTAAATTCATCATTGGTTTTATTTTCCATCTTCTTTATGTTATGAAGGGCAGCAATCAGATGTCTTGGTTCTTTCTTTCCCCCCCATTTCTTCTTAAAACCTTCTAGGAATTCATTAAGAGTTTTATATGAATCATCACCAAGGTCGACGTACCACTCCGCAGCATCATCCTCTAAAGATAAAGCAAAGAGCTTCATTTTGACATCTTCATGGTTAGAGGCAGCATTATTGCAGTAACTAACCAGGTGCTTATCAAACTTTCGGAGGTGAGACTTGGCAGTGATGGCATTATTTCCCTCGAATATGGGGAGCTTCTTGATAGCATCATTCGGAATGTCATGAGGACTACCTGCTATCTGAGAAAAGTCAAGGGGTTTGTAAAATTCCGTCATTTCTTGAGATTGGAAGGTATGACTCTCTACAAATATGTGATGGATATCTGAGAGGGATTGGTCTCCTAAATTTTCAAGGTTTCTACGAGAAGTCTGCCTATTCAATCTTTCCCTAATAAACCTTTTGGGATCAGGGAGAGGATTGAATAATTGACGGCGGTTTCTTTGGGTAGAAATTCTTGAAGGGATGTTAGACAGTGGAGTCGCCAGATGGATCGAGTTTTAATTTTTATGTTTTTTAAAGACTAGATCAATCAATTTTTTTTTAATCTTTTTAGTTGTTTAGAAAAAATCTAAGCTAAGTCGTACTCGGGAATAAATTTTAAAATTGGGTGTTCTTATTAAAAAGAAAACCCTCCAGGAACCTCTTTCGATCCAAGTGGATCTCAATCAAGGAATCAAGGAGGGTTTAATTTTATAATAGCTGAAGAAACAAATGATAGAAAGGAAAACACAGATACACAATTCCGGTTTTCTAATTAGTCCTACCACGCATCTCTTTCCCCTTTCGGGTCAATCGGGAAGTCGTGGGGTAAGTATTAATATTACTTTGAAATATCAAATATGGAATATGAAATTGATAATGAATCAAAGTATACTACCCTGCATATTAGAGCTACGCTATTTTGAAAAGATATAAGCAAAAAGTAAAAAATTGACACTGACACAAATCCCCCCAGGGGGGATGGTGAATAGGCTCGAAAGAGCCTATTCGAAAGGACATTTTCCTTTTATTAGCAGTGATTTACAATATCATAAAATTAAAATTGATGCACTTTGGTCCTTGTTATCTGGGATCCAAAGGCTTACAACAAGCTAGTAACAAGCTAGAATTAAACAAGGTGGTGGGGGAAGCTTCCGGGAAGCTCCGATTCATCCAAGAGTTGGAAATTTGGCATAGTCTCCTTCTATTTTTTGTTGGAACTGCTAAAAAAAATAGTGAGCAATCAGAGTCAAATTTTCCCAAACACACTTTGAAAGTGTTTTGGGTTACTACACCAGTTATCGAAAAAAAAAAAACTTAAGTAAAATTTTGTTAAATTGGGGTAATCTAGTTTTGCAAAAAGGAACCAAGCAAAGCAAGCTTTCCTTGGGATATTGGCTTTCTGTTTGGGCAGCCAATAACATGTGCACTTTTATTGCAGAATATGAAACTTTAAAGTACAACAAATGAAACTACCTTAAAAGCAAGCTACAAATTTTCATTAAAATGCTTGCAAAAATGGGGTAATTTCAGCTAGATCTCTTAAAATACAACTTCATATGCAAAACAAAACTAAGATCTAGACTTAAGAGAGGATATTAATAACTAGATCTATATGTAATTTTCTTAATGAGACAGATCTAAGCAATAAGATTCCTTGATTTTAACCATTTTGAAGAAAATTTAAGATTTTTGGAGGAAAAGGAGAAGAGAAGTGCTTGTTGTTGAAGCAGATCTGCAAAGGAAACTTGTTAGTGAAGCACCGAGGGGCACAATATTTGCAATATCTGTTGGAAAACCAATGGAATCAAACCTGAACCACAGATCTTCCAATCACAGCAAACCTGTAAACTACATAACAAATCCTGCAAACAAAACCATTAAATCTGAAGTTACATATGAGAAGTAGATGATACATCATGCAAATAATCTTATTTAGCATACAGATATTAGCTCATTCAACATATGTAGAAAAATAGAAGTAAGTAAGCTTACCTACAATGATCTATCCCTATGATTCCAATAACCATTCAGGAAGACAACAGTTAAGTGCAAAAAATTGAAAAAATAGCAGTTTCACCTCAAATGCAGCATGATAATGATGATCCACACACGAAAGGTACTCCACAATTGAGCCTCCAAAGCTTCTATTTATTTCAACAAATGATGATCAATACACAATTACAATATCAAACCCTTCAATTTAGCTCTAACTAGCTTGGAAGAGGGAGCTTCTGCCTAGATATATACAAAAACAGGACATCCAACCCAGGGGGGGCGCAATTCCCAAGGAATCAGATCAAATCAGCTGATGGAGAGTTAATCAATGCAGATCTAAAGCTGAACTGAGCCTACTTGTCAACCAGGGGCTTGATTGAGCTGACACATCAAGCCATAAACCGACACATCAGTCCACAGAGCATCCAAGAGAGTCCACACGTGTGGAGGAGAGAGAGAGAGGGTGCAATTCCCCATAAAGATTGCTGAAGATCAACTCTAGATCTGATTTGATCACCTCCTTCAGTCAAGGATTTGTCAGATCCAGTCAATCTGCTTTAGATCTGATTGATTTCAATCAAATCGGCTGAGAATCCATTGATTTATGATTTTGGATTTTCTCCATTATTCATCAATTTATTAATTAAAATAATCAATAATTGATTTTTGGGGCTTTCTGACCTGAGTGATGGAAAATCACTCAAAACTAGGAAATAATGGGTCCATGGGTTTACATGGTGCTCTTAGCTTGAAAATGAGCACCTACATGACTTAAGCTGATTATTTGGCCCACTTTTATTACAAAATCAAATTTTCCAATTAAACTATTAAAAAATAGCCTATGTTTTGGAAAAATTAATTTTTTAATAAAAAACACTGAAAAAACTAAAAAAATGAAAATTTGAAAAAACCTAGGGGGACTTAGACATGTTCATATGACTCGACCATGATGTCTAGCATGCTTATACATTGACACATAGACTCTAATAACCTCAATAGGCCTAAATGCCAAGCCGACCACCCCAACTTTGGAGGTATGGAGTGAAAAACTAAGAAATTATCAGTCGTTTATTCAACAACCAATAACAACCAAGGGAAAAAACACCCTGGGCTGATCAAATTGACAAATAAAGTCTAAGAGATCGAGTCTTTTACAGACACTATCATGCTAGAACATTTATTACAATTCCCCCATGGGGTATGAAGATGTGATATAGTACAACAAGCACTTCCCTGAAGTTCCTCCAAAGGTCTTCTGAAGTCCGAACAAGTTAACCCTGTCTAGTTCACCAAGCTCACTTGATAAAAAAACACTAAGTACAACTTAGGTAGTAACAAGTAGAAATATTTCATAACTAAAAAGAGGCATATTTTACTATGAAAGGGCAACATTTCTAATTTTTAAGGATGATTTGGACTTGGAAACAATTCCATGTGGTCCTACTTGCCTAATTTCCCAAAGGGGGTGCTTTTGTGGCTAGGGTTAGGTCACCCATGGGGTTGACTTGCTCTCACAGGTCACCATTGGCCTCAACTTACTAAGCCGGTCATCCATAATTCTATAAAAGATGAATTTGAACCCATTACTTCATTTTGGTTGATGATTTGATTGCTGAATGCTTATTTGAACATTACTTTTGAGTGTTGTGCCTCACACTACTGGGAGATGAGCCCCAACCTTCCATTCCACTCTCCTTCCATCCCCTTTTCTTCCATTGTAGGTATGGAGCGCTATCTTGTAGGAATTAAGGGATTTACAAAGTTAGTTTTAGCCTCCATCAAGTTCAGGTCAAGCTCCAGTGAAGCCCTAGCTTCACTTATTCTCCCAGCCCCTTGCTGGTCATGATCCGGGCCTCCTGCCCCTTATTTTTGGAGCATCTTTGTAATAATCAGTACATTATGTAATATCTATTCTTTAATGTCATAATATTCTTAAAATTATAGTTATCAGGTCAAAATATCCCTTCCTATAAAGAATCTTGTCTCAGTTTTCCCTAAAAGGGCCTACTTTATCAATGTATGGGGGGAATGGACAAATAAGAGTGCTATAAGAAATATGTCATGCTGGGGAACTTATTTAAGTTATTTTACATGTTCAGAAAATTTATTTTTCCCTTTTTTATAATTCTAATGTTTTACAGAAATCGATTTGACTTGATTTAACTGCTTTCTTTAGACCCTAGCTAGATTATTGGCTTTTAGTGACTACTTTTGCTAAATCTGATATAAAATGAGTTCTGTAAAATCAAATTGAGCCTTGTCAGTTAATGTAGGTCACTGAAATATCCACCTTCCAATACCCATCTCTAGAACCATTTTTCATTGGGGTCGTACCACTGTTTGGGATCCTCCTCTGCACAGGGTTTCCCTTGGCCAAAACTGCCGAAAAAACTCAAATTCACCCAAAACTTGTTAGAACACCCAAGAAATTATGAAAGATGTTTTTATATATTATTTATGTTATATTACTTCTGTAACAACCCTCTACAAGTTTCCATGATCCCATGGTTGAAACGGGCTGAACTACTCTTCCTAGTTTCACGGTTTGGATGCCCAGAAGCGTGGAAGTAGGTTTTCGCGGCGCTGATTCTGAAACCTAAATGGAACCAGATATAAATGTGTTAGGGAAGATTAAACTCAATGTATGAACTGTATTTTATTGCTTCCCACTGATCACTTCCTTGCCTGTAAAATTTCCTAGATGAATTCCCCAATTTTCCCACTCCAAGAAGGTTTTCTGTGGAGTAATTCGAATTCAAAATTTTTAATTTAAATTACAGAATTAATAGACTGTTTAGGTCTGCACACCAAACTTGGGACATCACAGTGGTATCAGAGCACTTTCCTCCACTCCTATGGAAATAAGGCTCTATGTTGACTAACATTGCAGATCAATAAGTCAAAATTGCAACCATGAGGTTGCTACCAGTGATTGAAGAAGAAGAGCTGATCTATGTTAATGATGGATTTCAAATTTCAAGAGACCATGATGTTTTCTTTTGTGAAAATGAGGATTATGAATACAGAATAGTTGAACCACCAATGGCTAATCCTAAGAAGGATTTAGCAAAGATGATAGATGCGAGTGAAAACGTGCCCCACTACTACAAAGAGTATCTTGCATTGGGGGGGAATATTTGTAAATTTATTCCTTTCAAAGATTATTTTTATTTCAGATTTGGATTTGATCCCAAGGATGTGGATGAGCATTCTTTGAATGGCAGCAAATCATCCGTAGAGGAACCAAGTTTTTCCAACTTTGTGAGTAAGGAAGAAGAAAGAAAATCCAAAAGAGAAGATGCAGCAAAGACATCTGTTGGTCCAAGCATTATGAGATTGTTTGGGTGTTATTTTAGTAGATGTTCCAAAAGTGGAGATAGGAGTACTATTCCAAAGAATGAAGTTTCACCAACTTTCTTTGAAAAGCAGGAGCCATTGACAAACCACCCTTCAAAGGATAAGGTCATGAACTTTCTAGAGGAAGAAACATGTAGTGCTTATAATGGAAGTATTCATGAGGAAAAAGAAGAAGGTTTTGTTGGTCCAAACCATCTAGATGGGAAGGATGAAGAGGAGGATGAGGTCCCAAATCCATTCTCAATCCTGGAAAAAGGATATGATTCACTTCGTTATTGAAGTGATCAAGGAAAAGAAAAGATCCATTAGGTGAAGTGCAAATCACCACAAGGTGGTTGCATAGGTGAAGGAGTTGAAGATGAAAGCACTTCAACTTTTTTGGGTGGGTGATCTCTAGATTATTGCTCAAGGTTTTGGCTCATGTATGGGTGGTGAGACATATTTTGGATCAGATCCAAAATTGGTACTGTTATCTCCCAAAATAATTTATTTTTATATGAAGAATTTAATTCACGCAATGAGGAATATGAATGTCACTAACAGTTTGAAACCTTCTGTTGTTGATAAAAATTTCACAAAGTTGTAGCTTCGGTGGCTTGGGAAAGGATCATAACATCCAATTAGCCACCAATAGACTTACAGACTACAGGTTCCGTGATCAAATGAGCATTTCAGAAATCGGAAGAAGTAAGGGCTACATATCGGCGAGATAGTCCACTAAGGAGCCGAAACGGTGGAAGACAAACGGACAAGGCCTCCGATCAATCAATAGAAAATCATTGGTGAGCGAAAGGACTAAGGGCTACGTATCAGTGAGATAGTCCACTAAGGAGCCAAAATGGCAGAAGACAAATGGAGAAGGCCTTCGATCAATCAATAGAAAATCATTGACGAGTGGAAGGAATAAGGGCTACGTATCGGCGAGATAGTCCACTAAGGAGCCAAAACGGTGGAAGAAAACCGGACAAGGCCTCCGATCAATCAATAGAAAATCATCAGCGAGTAGAAGGACTAAGGACTATGGATCAGCGAGGTTAAAGCTAAGCATCTCCACAGTGTTGGTGGCATAGAGAACTAAAGTTCTAATTGAAACTTCTACTGACCTTCGATGGTGATGAAATTAGCTGGGAACTTGAAAACACTAAACCATCGGCAAGCTAGTTCACTGAGGAGCCGCAATGGCGGGAGACAAACTGACTAAGGCTTCCAATCAATGACAAAAATCATTCCTATAGTGCAACAATAGAAAATCATCGTCGATCAGAAGAAATAAGGACAACGGATCGACAAGTTTAAAACTAATCTCCTCCATAGTGTCAGCGGCACAGAGGACTAAAGCTCCAATTCCTTCGTCAATCAACTTCCAGCAGTGATAAAATTAGTCTGTTTCACCTCCGAAACTGTGGCATCATTCAGATAAAAGGTTCCGATGCATTAGTTGTTTCAGCTTCCAATCACTGACAAACTAGTGATGGAAAGCACCGATGCGTAAACAGTCGCAACATTAGTCATTTGAGGCACCGACATTGCGGCAGTGTTTCGGTCTAAGGCATCGACATTGAGGAAGCTTTTTGGTCTAAGGCGCCGACAGGTTAGAGGTCAGAACTTCTGATCAGCGACTGCGGCAACAAGGTAGAAGAATCTGGTAGATTAAACAAGAAAGAGCACCTGTTATCACTATCAAACACTTCAGTTAAACGCTGAGACACTGGATTTTGGCGGCAATTTCACATTGAACCAGTAGTGGTGATGATCAGCGACCGTGACGACAAGATAGGGAAATCTGGCGGATTAAACGAGGAAAGTCACTTTAGACTGAACCAGCAGTGGTGATTATCAGCAACCACTTCAGTTATTAAAATTTATCTCAATGAATTAGATCTTCACAAGTTGATAAACAAATAGTTAGCAAGGGTTTAAAGCCCTAATCTAGAAAAACGATCACTTTCAAGTATTTTTTGTGTAGACAGATCGGATTTTCAGGATCTGTGATTTTTGTAGAAGGCTATAAAGCCCATGATTGATTTTATAATAAAGGTTTGACTTTGGGGATTTGTAAGCCGATTCTATTATCAAGTGTCTCGTCTGGTTTATTCTAAATATAATCTCTTTTCTTGTGATTTGTTCAGCCATCGTCTTTATCTTTACTGTACTTATGCCTGAATGTGCATTTAGGTGATTTTCAAGTTGATTGATAGCTAATAGTTGTCATCCTATTGGTGAGTTAATGTGATTTGATTTATAAGTACCATCCTCATCAGGATTTAGCCATTTATGTGCATCTGTTTTGTATGTAAGTCTGCCAGCTTGATGAGTTCTCCATCCCTGCACCTTATTGTCAAACTATTGAACAAGTTGTAACTAAAAGCCTTGTAATCGAGTGAGCTTCATGCATGTCTTGAGAGTGGGAGGTTATATAGGTCATCCGACTTGATCCATATCAGAAAACCCTAATTTTTTTTTAAGTTACCAGGCATCCTCGAGGTAAAACCTAAAGGAGTTTCCTGGAGTGATAACAAATTGGTGCCGTTGCTGGGGAAAGGAGATTGAAGATCAGCTTCCCTGGGAGACGACATAGATCCATTCTTTGATGATAGACAAGGCTTGGATAGTATTATGGTTGTATTCATCTATTTGGGGACTCCATTGATATAAGGTGGCTTCAAGAAGACCAAGTACCAGAGAAAACCCAAAGGGTCCACCAGTGACACCTGTGTCAGATCCAGAAGAAATTTTGAGGAAAGTTAGGGCTTTACTATGACAGACCAATAGTGCTACAAAAATAGCTACATCAGGTATTTCAAGAAATCTTTCTGCTATTATTTCTTCTTCTGAAGTTCTTAATTCCCAGGAATTTTTAGATACATCAAAAAAATCTAGGGGTTGGGCATCTTCAAGCACTGCTACTTATGAAGATTCAATCCCTGGTGACTCCACTGGGATAAGTATACCACTGCCTTCTTAGAAAATATCCTCATCAGTGTTGCCTTCCACATCCCTTTCCATACCCATTTCCAATATGGATACCCCTCAATTGACCAAGATGGAAAGGATCCTGGTAGCTAGGTATGCACCCCTAATTTTTCCAAATCCCCTCGCAGCCATGCCTACCGGGGATTATCTCAAGTATATGCCTAATTTTACAGGGAAGGGGATTTCACTACTGAAGAAAAACTAGAGGCTTTTTATAGCTATGTTGAAAATATTAACATAGAACAAGAATATGTATGGACCAGATTTTTTGTGCAAAGCCTAGATGGCTAGGCTAGGAATTGGTTTAAGGAACTGCCTGCTAGGTCAGTAGTAGGAATAGAGGCCCTAAATGAAATTTTCCTAAAGCATTGGGGAGAGAGGAGAGACCACCTCTATTATATCTTAGAATTTAGCAACCTGAAAAGAGAAAATGGGGAGTCCGTCTCCAAATTTACCAAGAGATTCAACAACATGTACAGCAAGATCCCCACTGAGATTAAGCCCACCGATACCTTAGCTATGATAACTTATGCAAATTCCTTTGACTCTGACTTCTGCCTACTTCTCAGAGAAAGGAGTTCTGCCTCCTTATCACTCATTCAGGACGCTTCCCTAGAGGTAGAGTCAAACATTCTGGCATCTTAGAAGGTCAAAGGGAAGGTAGATAGGAGAAAGCAACCAACAGACTATAGTGTGGCTTCTGCATCAGAGAACAAGATTGAAAAAATGACCAAACTTTTAGATAACCTGACTACTGAAATGTCTAAATTGAAGGACCAAGGACATCTGGCGGTGAGGGGTAAGGGGCCAAGTGACTTTGCTCCTCAAAAACCAAATTTTGTTCCTTATAGAAGAGGAAATCCCCTTGTTCAGATTCTCAAAAGGGAGAGAAATCAAGGGGAAGACCAGAAGATAAGAGCTACATTTCAAAATGTTGTATTAGAAGAAGAGCCAGAGTTCATTGAAGAAGAAGGAGAAGCTGAAGACCATATCCACTGCATGGAGGATGAGGTGGACTATTCTTTTCTGACACAGGCAGAATATGAGGAAGCCCTGATTGATGAGCAGATCACTGAAGAGGCTATCTATTAGGTTGATGTTCAGGAAGGTTACCAACTGAGGTCTAGGTTGGTTGCTCCCCTTAAGAAGAATGCTGTACCTGTCAAGCAGCCTACTGCACCTGCTAGAAAGGTTGTTGTTTTACTAAAGAAAGTGGTTTTTCCATCCAATGCATTGCATAAACCATCACCTTCAGCCACACTTTATCAATTCCAACTCAAACCTATAGCTTATGAGGTAAGGTTTCCAGATAGGCTACATTATTCTTTCAACCTTGAGTCTGAAATTCAAAAATTTAAAATCCCTTTCCCTTTAATTGAGCTAATGAAGAATGATGCATTTAAACTTCCATTTTGAATTCCCTTCAGCCCATGGTGCACATCAACATTGACTTTGTGAACCTACAAGATGACAAGCCTATTGTAACCCTGGGCCCCATGATCGAAGACCTAAAGGACTCCGCCACCATTTTATATATCCTTGAACATCCATGATAAAATCCTCGATAACTGTCTGCTGGATTTAGGAGCCTCTCATAACCTAATGCCAAAGGATGTGATGGATGAGATTGGCCTTAGCATCACCAAGCCCTACCATGATTTATTCTCTTTTGACTCCAGGAAGGTCAAGTGCTTGGGCCTCATCAAAGACCTTGCTATAAACTTAACTCAGCTACCTTCGAAAAGTGTAATGATGGACATCGTAGTGGCCGATATTCCTCCAAAATTCGGCCTCTTGCTGTCTCAGTCATGGAGAAAAAGAATAGGTGGCACCCTTTAGATGGATCTCACATATGCTACCATTCCCATGTTTGGAGGGGAGACTACAAGGCTGTAGAGGGAAAATCAGCTAGCATACATTATAAGCAAGGAGAGCCACTTAGTGAATCACCCAATCTATGTCGTGGACACTGATTTCGGGTCCTACATTTTGCAAATAGATGATAATCAGTAGACAACAGTTCAGCTTACTGAGCCCACCCATCAGCAGCCCAAAGAAGTAACAACAACGATATGGACCATGTATTTCCATGGGGCTAGCGCTCAAAGCTCAGCAGGCGTGGGTGTCGTGTTGATCTCCCCTTCTAAGGAAAACATTCACTTGTCTTATAAGCTCGATTTCAAAACCACTAACAACGTAGCAGAATATGAAACCTTGCTGCTAGGATTTAAAGTGGCCAAAGATATGGGGATCATGCCTGTGAATATTTTTGGGGACACAAACCTCATCATACAGCAGGTCAACAACACTTTTCAGACGAAAAATATCAGATTGAAGGCCTACAGGGACAAGGTATGGAAACTCAGAGACTCCTTTATGTTTTTTGAACTGTCATATATTCCTAGGGATTTGAATCACCTGGCTGATTCCTTGGCCGTCTCTGCAAGTCTGTTTGTTCCCCCTTTACCCCCTAATCTCAGCTATGATATTCAGGTCAAGTACAGACCCTCTCTGCTAGACAATGTAAAATTTTGGAGGGTGTTTGAGAATGATGAGGAGCTTAGTAAATTCCTTTAGTTAGTGGATGAATTCTCTAACATACACATAGACTAGGAAAACCTTAACCTAGAGGAATCCAAGTAGCTCAAGTTAAAAAATAAAGTGACTGAGCACAATATTGTCCAATTGCCCAGCAACTACATACCCTGAGGTCTAGTACCACTGGAAGAACTGTTTGATCACAATGACGTCCCTCTCAAACCTGCCAAAAAGGAACTAGACCCTGCTATCCAAGAGCAAAACATAAGCAGCCGAAGCCATCCAAAACTGATAAATCTATCCATTGGGCTGACTGCTGAACAAAAGTCTGAATTTTGCAGCTTGATAAAAGAGTTTGCTGATGTCTTTGCATGGGAGTACAGTGACCTAAAAACATATGACACCAACTTCATCTAGTGTAGGATTCCTTTGGAGAAGGACACCATTCCTTTCAAACAAAAGCTGAGACCCATCAGCCCTCTTCTATTACTAGTGATTGAGAAGGAGATCCACAAACTCGTCAAAGCAAAGATCGTAATCCCCCTCAGGTATTCCAAGTGGATTGCAAATCTAGTAGTAGTAAGAAAGAAAAATGGAGAAATCAGGTTGTGTGTGGATTTTAGAAACCTAAACAAGTGTTCCAAGAAAGACAACTATCCACTACCCAAGATGGAGCACCTATTGTAGAAAGTCTTGGGGGCTAGAGTTATGTCCTTCCTTGATGGCTTCTCTAGATACAACCAATTTGCTGTGCAGCCTGATGACCAAGAGAAGACTGCCTTTACCACCACCTGAGGCACCTTCATGTATGCTAAAATGACATTTTGGCTAATGAATGTTGGGGCTAGTTTTTAGAGAGCCATGGACCTAGATTTTGTAGGGATAAAAGATAATTTTGTGCTGATATATTTGGATGACTTAACAGTTTACTCTCACGGCCATCATGACCACTTGCAGCATTTAAGGAAGGTATTTCTGAAGTGCAGAAGGCATGGAATATCACTGAACCCCAAGAAATCCCAGTTTGCACTCAATGAAGAAAAGCTCCTAGGCCACATAGTCTCAGCTGAAGGTGTAAAGATCTATCTAGTAAGAGTGGAGGAAATTCAACAGCTGTCAATACCAAGGTAAAAAAGAGACATTCAGTCCTTTTTAAGCAAGATAAACTTTGTAAGGAGATTCATTCCAAACTTCTCCAAGCTGGTAAAGCACATAACAGCCATGCTAAAAAAGGATGCATAAATAAAGTGGACTGACCAAGCAAGAAACTCTTTTGAAGACATTAAGAAAGCCATCATGGAGGCCCCAACCTTGATTAGTCCTGGCTACACCAAGGGTTTTTACATTTTCTCTTTTGCATCTTATGACATAGTGGCGGCTGTACTATTACAAAAGAATGATGAAGGTCTTGATCATCCGATTGATTTTTTTAGCAGAACCCTGAGAGATGCTGAGCTGAAGTATGACCCAATTGAGAAGCAGGCTTATGCTCTCATAAAATCTATGAAGACTTTCATAATCTACATTCTCCATGCAAAGGTCATTACATGTCCCTTCAGCTGCTGTGAAGGATGTTTTGACTTAGCCCGACATTGATGGGAAGAGAGCAAAATGGATTGCCAAACTCATTGAGTTTGATGTAGAGGTGAAACCCACCAAGCTGGTGAAGGGATTAGGCCTGGCCAAACTCATGGCCAAAGAAAACTGTGAACTGATGGGAACAAATTTCACATGTGTTAGATCAACAAAGGTACATACTATGGTAGCAGCAGAAACAAAAATAAATCAAGATCATAATAAAAGTCCATCAGTAGCTGAGAACATATCTTCATGCGAGTGGTATATTTAAGGTATCATTCAATTTTTGCAAAAATTAGAAGTTCCTCCTGATCTCACTCCTAACCAAGCACGAGCTCTTAAGTTGAAATCTGTTAAGTTTTGGATAATTGACAAATTGATGTACTGGAGGGATCAGCATGGGATTTTGTCAAGGTGTCTAGATAAAGCGGAAGCAGAACAGGTCATGCATCACTTTCGTTCCAGTACATGTGGAGGCCACCACTACTGGAAAACCACAACCCACAAGATATTAAGAGCAGGATACTGTTGGCCAATCCTCTTTGCTGATGTATGAACTTTTGTAAGGGCCTGCGACCAATGTCAAAGATTTATAGGGAACCAGCAGCTCAAATCCTTGCCCCTTAGGCATGTTACAATGAATGGGACTTTTCAGCAATGGGGTCTAGATTTCATAGGTGAATTAAATCCATCTTCCAGTGGATAACATGAATGGATCTTAGTAGCCACCGACTACTTTACCAAATGGATAGAAGTAGTACCCACCAGGAATGCCACTCATCAAGTCATCATGAGATTTTTATATGAGAATATTTTCAGCAGGTTTGGTTTCCTAGTATGGTTATTAATTAATAATGCACTAGATTTTAAGGCTGGGGAATTAGTTAAAATGTGTGAATCAATGGGTATTCAATTGGTGCACTCCACATCGTATTACCCACAAGACAATGGCCTAGCTAAGTCATCCAACAAAAGCTTAGTCAGAATCATCAGGGAACTGCTAGAGACAAATCAGAAAAGTTGGGATTCAAAGCTTAAGTTTTCTTTATGGGCTGATAGGGTAACAGACAAAATATCCACAGGGACTTCTCCATTCAAGTTAGTTTATGGCACTGAGGCCATATTTCCTATCTAGCTCATCCTTCCAGTGGAAAAGTTCTTTCAAGAAGAGGAAGATGAACCAAATGATATGATGAGAAGTATGATGGATTTGGTGGGGTTATAGCTGATCGAGGAGCAAGTTGTAGGAAAATCAGAGGTTCATTAAAAGAGGATAAAGGGCATGTTTGACAAAAGAGCAAAGGCAGACAACTTCCAGGTCGGAGATTGGGTCCTCAAGTGGGACGCGGTTAGATAGGACAAGGGAAAACACGAAAAATTTGACTCTTTGTGGATTGGCCCTTTTGTTATAGACCAGGTATATGAGAATAACACCTTCAAATTGCCAAATATGGAAAGTGAAGAGGTATTTGATGGCCCAGTAAATGGGCGGTTCTTGAAACTCTATTTTATTTGAGGCTTTGAGGCCTTATGATTGTAAACTAGTAGAGAATAGGTTGTTTTGATTTTAGAATAAACTCCATGCCCAATGGAACAATAAAGGATAGTGTTAAGTTATTTAGTTGCTTTTAGGGAAAGGAATTTTGGTCTGGGGTTCTTGGGACCTCACTGGGAGGTTCCCATCCCCAAGTACGAGCCAGATGTTATCTCCCAAAATAATTTATTTTCGTATGAAGAATTTAATTCACACAATGAGGAATATGAATGTCACTAATAGTTTGAAAGCCTCTATTGTTGATAAAAATTTCACAAAGTTGTAGCTTCGGTGGCTTGGGCGAGGATCAGAACATCTCATTAGCCACCAACAGACTTACAGACTACGGGTTCGACGATCAGATGAACATTTCGGCAATCGGAAGAAGTAAGGGCTATGTATCGACGAGATAGTCCACTAAGGAGCTGAAATGATGAAAGACAAATGAACAAGGCCTCTGATCAATCAATAGAAAATCATCGGCGAGTGAAAGGACTAAGGGCTATGTATCAGTGAGATAGTCCACTAAGGAGCTAAAATGGTGGAAGACAAACGGACAAGGCCTCCGATTAATCAAGAGAAAACTATCGATGAGCAGAAGGACTAAGGGCTACATATTGGCGAGATACTCCACTAAGGAGCCGAAATGATGGAAGACAAACGAACAAGGCCTCTGATCAATCAATAGAAAATCATCAGTGATAAGAAGGATTAAGGACTATGGATCAGTGAGGTTAAAGCTAAGCATCACTGTAGTGTCGGCGGCATAGAGAACTAAAGTTTTGATTCAAACTTCTACTGACCTCCGATGGCAATGAAATTAGTTTGCAACTTGAAAACACTAAACCATCGGCAAGCTAGTTCACTGAGGAGTCGCAATGACGGGAGACAGACTGACTAAGGCTTTCGATTAATGACAAAAATCATTTCGATAGCGTGACAATAGAAAATCATTGGTGATTGGAAGAACTAAGGACAATGGATCGACAAGTTTAAAACTAATCTCCTCCACAGTGTCAGCGGCACAGAGGACTAAAGCTCCAATTCCTTCGTCACTCAACTTTCAGTAGTGATAAAATTAGTCCGTTTCACCTCCGAAATTGCGGCAACATTCAGATAAAAGGTTCTGATGAATTAGTTGTTTCAGCTTCGAATCGCGGACAAACTAGTGATGGAAAACGTCGATGCGTAAACAGTTGTGATGTTAATCATTTGAGGCACTGACATTGTGGCAGTGTTCTGGTCTAAGGCACCGATAGGTTAGAGGTCAGAACTTTCAATCGATGACCGCAACGACAAGGTAAAAGAATCCAGTGGATTAAACAAGAAAGAGCACCTATGATCACTATCAAACACTTTAGTTAAATGCCGAGACACAGGATTTTGGCGGCAATTTCACACTAAACCAGAAGTGGTGATGATCAGCAACCGCGAAGACAAGATAGGGAAATTTGGCGGATTAAACGAGGAAAGTCACTATAGATTGAACCAGCAGTGGTGATTATCAGCAACCACTTCAGTTATTAAAAGTTCACTCAATGAACTAGATCTTCACAAGTAGATAAACAAATAGTTAGCAAGGGTTTGAATCCCTAATCTGGAAAAACTATCACTTTCAAGTATTTTTTGTGTAAACAGATCAGATTTTCAAGATCTGTGATTTTTGTAGAAGGCTATAAAGCCCATGATTGATTTTATAATAAAGGTTTGATTTTGGGGATTTGTAAGCCGATTCTATTATCAAGTGTCTCATCTAGTTTATTCTAATTATAATCTCTTTTGTTGTGATTTGTTCATCCATCGTCTTTATCTTTACTGTACTTATTCCTGAATGTGCATTTAGGTGATTTTAAAGTTGATTAATAGCTAATAGCTCTCATCCTATTGGTGAGTTAATGTGATTTGATTTATAAGTACCATCCTCGTCAGGATTTAGCCATTTATATGCATCTATTTTGTATTTAAGTCTGTCAGCTTGATGAATTCTCCATCCCTGCACCTTACTGTCAAACTACTAAACAAGTTGTAACTAAAAGCCTTGTAATAGTGTGAGCTTCATGCATGTCTTGAGAATGGGAGATTATATAGGTCATCTGACTTGATCCATATCAGAAAACCCTAAAAACATTTTAAGTTACCAGGCATCCTCGAGCTACAACCTAGTGTATTTTCCTGGAGTGATAACAGGTACACAAATCAGATTTATAGACACCTCCCGATCCATAAAATGAAGAAGAAAACAAGGCCACATCGCTCAAGCGTGAACAAAAAAATTTGGTGGAGAAGGCCACCAAAGTATCTATATAGAAAGATGATAGGTTAAAAAAATGGACAGTAAAATCTCTGATTTTTGCAGCATCCATGTACACCTGCAACAATCTGATCCTTGGGAGGATAAAAAGTCTTCACTTGAATATGAGGACTGCAAGATGAAGGACAATTGTGAGGGAGATGAAATTATTCCTAGCTTTTCTATTGGTGATCAAAAAACCATGGCAAAGGAGGGTGATGTTGTCAATGGTGATGAGGGATATTTTATATCAAATACAAAAGAAGAACATATATCATATATAAATACATCATCTGAAATTCCCAATGAATTGGAATACAATCCCCCACCACTCGGGTGTGAACTATGAAAATTAAAGGAGAAAACTTTGATGCAGAGAGATGAGCCAAGTTCATAATTTTGGACTCTCTTGCAGCATGATGAAGCTAAAATTCCAAGGTGTGGATCTTCTTTGTGAGCCACATCATCCGAGTGGACCACTTAAGGAGGACAGAGAAAATTTCAAGGCATCCTTGAAAAACCTTTTGACATCAATGCCTTGGTGGCCATATGTTGTTTGAAATATTATGGAGAAGAAATGGAGGGGGAAGCCTTTTTGGAGGAGTGCATAGCATTGAAAGAAGGCATGGCCAAAATGAAGGAGAACTATATGAACCTATTGTCTGATAGAGATCATCTTGTCATAATGGCTGAAATGTATCGCTGTGCAGTAAAGAAGGAAGAAGAAGAATTAGAAAGGCTCATAAATAAGTTATAGATCACTAATGACTGATTGAAGAGCACACAGAGATCCCTTATAGAGTCAAGTTGTAGATATGTCAACTTCAAAATGATTTGAAGGTGTCAAACCTTTCATGTTTCATGGAAGAAAGTGTTTTGGATATAATGGAGGGACCTCATGGGGAGGACAACCATGAGGAAGGAGCAGATTTGTACGTGTTTGTGAAGAGCCCTGATAAAGATTATTTTGGCCAAGCACTTGTTGGTATGCAGAATGGCATAGAGGAGTTCTTCTCTATGGGAAATATGGCTAAGGACATTTCATGTGAATCAGCAAATGAATATAATCATATATTTAGGGATTGGGTAGATAAAAATATCATAGAAATAGAGGATAAAATATGTACTAGAATTGCTTACATCGGTGAAGGGTTGTCTGACACATATGCTTGGGAAGAGACACATTATGAAAACCCCTTATGGTCGATGGTAGAATATGATCTAGAGGAGGTGGCTGATCACATACCATATGGATCAGAAAACAAAAGTCCTTGTTCATCCATTGATTGGGTGAATAGATACACCTTGGGAATGAAGGCTGTGGGAGGTAAAATGTTTAATTTCTGCAATAAATTCTTTGGTGTGAATGGCATTGTCTTGACATGTGGGTAGCCACAAAGACTTAATTTGTAGCCATTGGATACCTTCCATACACATGCACATGAGGTGCATTCAAAATTTTTTATGCTTGAGAAATTTTGGGATGTAGGTGATGAGAAAGGATGGCTTTTCTCATGGA
This sequence comes from Pseudotsuga menziesii, assembly GCA_001517045.1. Classification (NCBI taxonomy): domain Eukaryota; kingdom Viridiplantae; phylum Streptophyta; class Pinopsida; order Pinales; family Pinaceae; genus Pseudotsuga; species Pseudotsuga menziesii. Next base: position 132,492 of record LPNX010789789.1, on the reverse strand, counting down.
AGGAGTCCTCTTTTCAGTGAAGAGTCAGAATAGATCCCTTGTGTTGGACTAGCCCATGATGGGTTTGATGCATCCACACCTTCGGTGGACACATTTTGCAGAGATTTGTTTTACTATAAATCATTCCACACTTTTAGTTCAGCCGACACACATAAGGATTAAAATTGGGTGAAGGGATTTTCCTATTGATTCAACACAAGGAGCAGGAAGCTCCCACATATTCCATTAATGACTTAATGATTCAACCATGTGGTATGAAAATTTCACCATTACTTTTTTGTGGGTACAAGAAACATCAAAGGCATCCATTTGATATCTTTATCATGCATGGAAGTTCCACTTGAGTCAGTTTGGTGGAACAAGTAACATAATGTTGAGCTTTTGCACCAGAACAAAGATAACAGATGAGGAATTCCATGTCTAGTGGGAGAATTTTAAAAATGTGCAGTTTTCCATGGGGAGAGATGAGCTTCCAGTATGGTGGTATGATCTTCATAACCTCATTTTCATCCTCTACAATGATAAAATTTTGTTGTTTTTACTGATGGGTGGAAGGACGCAGATAAAAACATGGGATCCAAGAATTCTTAGGGATGATAGAGTTCAAAAGGTGGCAGCAAAATTTGGGTCCTTACAGAGGAGGTAGTGGGATCCGAGAACTCTACTCAGTTACCTTAATTGGGTTGGAAATCTTGCTAAAGGAAGTGGTAGTAGAAAAATGGCTATGATCAGAGTGGTGCAGCAAAAACATGGTGGAAACATTTGCAACAATCTGTGGTGCTTCTGCTTGATGACAAGCAGATTTGGGAGGGGAGGACTGTCATGTCCCCTCAAATTGACCATTAAAAGTGTTGACCATGCTAAGTTCCTAGGGGCTCAAGTTGTTATTAAGTATTCCTCCTAGGATAATTTTTGTGAATAATTGTTCTAAGGCATGTATTTAATTTTATTTCAGCAATTTTATTTATTATGCACAATAATGATATGGAATTAAGGTTGCCATGTTAGGAGGGCACATTGGGGAAAGCTAGTCAACTTGCCTTGGTAAAAATAAGAAAGTCCATGACTAAAGCAAGTAGGAGAATAAAGGGAAGTTTCCTAAAAGAAGAAAAAGCAGACATAGGTAAAGTGGGAAAGTCTTTCAAAGGGGAGGGCACAGATTCCTCTTTTGTGGCTAGGGTTAGGTCACACATGGGGTTGACTTGCTCTCACAGGTCACCATTGGCCTCAACTTACTAAGCAAGTCATCCATAATTCTATAAAATATGAATTCAAAACAATTTCTTCATTTTTGTTGATGATTTGATTGCTGAATGCTTATGTGAGCATTACTTCCGAGTGTTGTGCCTCAAACTACTGGGAGATGAGCCCCAACCTTCCATTCCACTCTCCTTCCATCCCCTTTTCTTCCATTGCAGGTGTGGATCACTAGATTGCAGGCATTGAAGGATTTACAGAGTTATTTTCAACCTCTATCAAGTTCAGGTTGAGCTGTAGTGAATCCCTAGCTTCACTTATGCTCACATCCCCTTGCTGGTCATGATTTGGGCCTCCTGCCCCTTATTTTTGGAGCATCTTTGTAATGGTAATTCCATTGTGTGATATTTTTTATTTAATGTCATAATATTCTACAAATTATAGTTATCAGGTCAAGATATGCCTGCCCATATAGAATCTTGTCTCAGTTTTCCCTAAAAGGGCCTACTTTATCAATGTATTGGGGGAAACGAACAAATATGAGTGCTATAAGGAATATGTCATGTTGGGGAACTTATTAAGTGATTTTAAATGCTAAAAAAACTGAAATTTACCTATTTTATAATTTTTATTTTTTACAGAAATCGATTTGACTTGATTTAACTTCTTTCTTTAGACCCTAGCTAGATTACTAGCTTTCAGTGACTAGTTTTGCTAAATCGGATATAAAATTAGTTCTGTAAACTCAAATTGAGCATTTTTAGTTCCTGTAGGTAACTGACATAACCACCTTCCGATACCCATCTCCAAAACCATTTTTCATTAGGTTCATACCACCGTTTGTGATCCTCCTCTGCGCAGGGTTTCTCTTGGCCAAAACTGCCAAAAAAACTCAAATTTATCCAAAAATTCTCAGAACACACAAAAAATTTTGCAAGATGTTTTTACCTGTTATTTATGTTATATTACTTCTGTAAAAACCCTCTACAAGTTTCCATAAGCCACTGGTTGAAACATGTTGAAATACTCTTCCTAGTTTCACAGTTTGGCTTCCCAGAAACGTGGAAGAAGGTTTCCGTAGAGCGGATTATGAAACCTAAATGGAACCAGATATAAATGTGTTAGAGAAGAGGAATTTAAATGTCTGAAATATCTTTGATTTCTTCCCACTGATCACTTCCTTTCCTGTAAAATTTCCCAGAAGAATTCCCCAATTTGCCCACTCCAAGAAGGTTTTCTGTGGAGTAATTCGAATTCAAATTTTTTAATTTAAATTACAGAATTAACAAAGTGTTAAGGTCTACAAACCAGACTTGGGACATCACATTCACCCATATATAGGTGCCTCTTGTTTTTCCAGGCTTCTTCCTCTTTTTGCTATCACCCTTTCAATATATTTGATTGTTTGTGATGCTTACTTTGCCTCATAGTACAAAGGAAAATTATCCTCTCATTTTTTCTATAACACCCTTGATTGAATTAGGTTTTGACTCCATTTCCCAATTATTTTTCCTGTCTGTCTATTCGACCATCTTTAAATTTATCAAAACACATTTTGCATTAGAAATCTAACCTTCAGACTACTCGTATAGTGCTAAATGTATATGTGAACTTGTTTCTGTGACAAGAGAGAGCCCTCTCTAACTGCATCGACTAGAATGGAGTCTAAATGTTGGTTGAAATGGTTACCCCTATGACTTTGTACTGCAAGCATAGGAAAATTACAGGGTGATAACACTCCACAACTATTTGTAGCTAATAAACTAAAGGAGGAAAGCAAAAATATGGCTTTCATTTTTCCGGTGGGATCTAGCAGGCTAAGTTCATATTAAAACCATGAAGGAATCCTCATCTCAGAAAAATATGAAACAAATCCTGTCAGTGACCTTTATCTTCACTCATGTGTCTCAACTTTATACGACAGTAACCATTATCTTCACTTGAGTAGGGAAATCTCTAGGATTTGTTAGATTTTTATCAATTAAACAATATTATCTTAGGATCTTATCTGAGTGAATAACATGCACAACAATCAATCACAAGAGACAATGGACACAAAGATTTTCCTCAAGGAAACCATGAAGGATAAAAACCTGCAACTTCCTCAGAGATAAAATAAGCACCAATGGCAGCAGTAAAACCCAAAGACAGTAAGATGATCTCCAACAATTGTTCTCTCTCTTATCCCAGCTCCTTCTCTCTCAATCACGTGCTACAACTAATTGTGAGTGTCTGTGTGATAAATAGAGATCCTCACTCTCTATTTATACTAGTTCCTGACTTGACAATAAATTACTAGGGATTACTTCTCTAGGAGACTCTAATAACCCCAGTGCCGTGAAACTGTGGGGACTTTAACCCCTTATCAACAAAGGAGGGTTAACCTCTATGACTTTACATGACTTGATTACATTAATGGTTCTCTCGANATGAAATATACAAGTGAATACATTCTGAAGTTACAAATACATCAACACTCCCTCTTAACTAGGAAGGTATTCTCTTAACACAATTCATCAGCACAAGTCTTCATCACTAGATCATCAATGAATCAACATCAAGTCTAGAATATCACTGGATCATCATCACTAGATCAACATCAAGTCTGGATCATCATCAATTCTGGATCATCATCAATTCTGGATCATCACTAGATCAACATCAAGTATGGATGATCACTAGATCATCATCAAAGCTGGATCATCACTGGATCATCATTATCATCATTGCTTTCGCTAATCTCGATCAATTGGTTCTATCTCTCAATTCTTCTTGTCATAGGAAGTTCTATAGAGCCAACCCTTTTTCATGCTGGTTGTAGGCCTAGCCTCCATGTAGGTCTTCATCAACAGAGCCAACCCTTTTTCATGCTAGATGTAATGCCTTGCCTTGCAAGGACTTCTCCTACAAAGCCAGTCCTTTTTCATAGTGGACGTAGAATGTTGGGCACTCTATATGCAAGTTACTTAAAGCCAACATATAGAATGTTCAATATAAATTGTCAACCCATGAAAGACTTTTTGTTGCAAAGATAATTTTACATTGTTTGTGCATAAACACTAAGTAGCTAATGCTGTTGAATAAACTATCCTACCTGTCTGTTCATCCCAACTCTTCCCATTATTAACTTAATATAATTTACCTTCCTAAGAATGCAGAATTATGAGTACCTTCGTACAACTTTGATCTATAAAAATATTCAGAAAATAAACATCTAGATTTACTTTTGCATAAAGTTAAATCCTAATTTACCAGGTCATCTGAAGATCCATTATAACTGTCTCAATCCAACTTGATCTAGCAATCAGAAATGCATCAATTGAACTCAATAATTATAACTATAAATGGACTAAATTACCAAAACTCAAGAAAGACAATAATTGAAATAAACTGGGGATGATCTTGGCTGTTACATCTTTCACACAAGTGCATAAGGAAAATTAGTCTACATAGTCGACTTCCACACCTCTCTGCTGCAGCTTACAGGAATTGCAATTACTGATCAATTGGGGAAACACACAATGAATCATTATTGTTGCAACTGTTATAAAAGAATAAATCTACTGTAACATCCAAACCACACGACAGAAAAGATAAATGCCTAATTAACTTGGCAATATATGTAGGAAGGAGAGCCCAGATTTCGAATAGAGATGCCAAGGACTAACACAAGTTAAAACACAGAAATCAGAAGAATCGTGCTCCTTGTATTAGATGATGGAATGAAAGTATAGTCTTTGTCACAACTTATACAATATGATCAATTATTTTCCAACCCTTGGATATGAATGATTCCTAATATTTATACATCAATCTTCATAACCTCTACCCACTAATATCGAGCAGCCATGAAGATCTACGATCTTCAGGCTGCCCTATTACAATGCGTTGTTACAGCTGTGGGAGAAATAGAAGCAAGGAATATAGGAAGTCTGTTACATGAGTCGATAATGAAATAACTGAATACGATCAAGAATTACTTCATCAGTTGCAACTACCCTTGAATAATGGCGTGATGCTGGGGTCGAGTCTGTTGCAGCCTTGGCTATTGCATCTTGCGTAGAATGAGGATCTTTGACTGCATTTCACCTACAAGGATGGAGTTAGTGGGCACAAATGGAAATAGATGTTCATCTCTTCTAGAAACCGCTTGACCCGATGTACCTGTATCCTTCACGTATTGAACAATATTCATAAAATCCAACTTATTAGGATAATTCAAGAGTTAAATCCTTGTTTATTACAATAATAAGTATTAATAAGATAAAACAATAAGTAATCATACCTATGAGGAATCAGGGCTCCAATGAAGGAAAAACATCTGTTAAGTGCATAATAATAGGGTAATATAAGGAAAAAAGAGTATAGCAAGTGTAGTAAAAAAGGGGTCATTTCTAGGCCCAACATGCCCCCCCAACTGTCCTGTTCCATGTCCCTATGTAACAATTTCCATTAGTCTTAATCTAAATCTGGCCTTGTACTTTGTTCATGGAGAGATGAAAAGTTATAAGGGAGCTGAGGTGATCCCTGTGCTTCTAGAAATCCATTATAGGAAACCCAATATCTCCAACACTGCTCTTCTTCTACCTTTCTCAAAAGAAATCCTCCTTGTATGGTTTTGTTGGACACCAATTAAGAGGAAATTTGAACTTGAGCCCCAACCAATTAGCTCCACACTTCCTTATACAACCCACATATTCCTCGACCCTTGAAAGAGCATGTTCAAAGTTCCTAAAAAAATAAGGGTCCCTATTCTACAATGATAAAGGAGCAGACTCCCATCTATGCTTACTGCCTTCCAAAGATGATTATTGTTGCATGGTAATTTGGCCAACACACTTGGAGATGACCCTTTCTTGAATTTCAACTATATGCTGGGTATTGATGGAAGATGTAAGCCTTTGTCGCTGCAGAGCAAGGAGAAGGCGAGGAGATTGAGGCTCACTTCAAACCCAAATATTAGTGCTTGCCTCATTATGAGAGTAGGTCTAGAAATATCTTTTCCATTGCACATGATTACTGACAAAGGAGGAAAATATCTCAACTGAACATCTCCGAGATAAGGGGTAGGGTTCAAATGGTGGTCCAGGGGACGAGCCATTTCATGTAAGTAAAGTTCACAGAGAAGGTTCTGCTTAACGAAATTACTTTCAATAAAAGTTTCTAGAAATTGGGTTGAGGTTTCCATTTCACAAGGTCTCCCCTCCTTTACTGCTTTCAATTTAAACCAAATAAATTTTTCAAACAAAAATACAGGGTAAGAAGGAGACGGTAGTTTGGTGCTTAACAAAATCTTGGGAAAGAGTATACAGCTGGTCCTTCTCCACCTGCATAGATTTGAACTTTTGTAGCTCCTACAATTCTTTCTATATCTCTTCCCATCGTAATTTCTGGAACATTAATTCTTCTGCCCATTTCTCCCTCAATTCTCTGATTGTCTTTTTGTGATCAACAAGGGGGATCATTCCTTCTTGATACTTATCCACCCACATCTTCCATTTCTTCACTTCCATTTTTAACAGTGAGAGTTCTTTGATTAGCCCCTGGATTCTTTCATCTCCTGCATTTTCCTCATCATCAGAGTCCATATTGACAAAGTTCTGGGAAAATTGAGTGCATACATTTCCATTCGATATTTTAGCTTGAACATTCTACACTAGGAGAGTAACAGCTTCTTCTATCAAGGTTTCAACAGTCTTTGTCTACATAGGAACTTCTACAACCTCTCTTGGGGATGTTGGTTCTTGTGTAACAACATCTTCTTCTATTAAGGTCTTAGCAGTCTCTGCTTGCATAGGCACTTCTGCAACCATTCTTGGGAATGTTGGTTCTTGTGTAACAACATCTTCTTTTTGAAGCTTCCCTTCTTCAACTTCAGCCTGTGTGGGTACTTCTGCCATTAATTCTAAGAATGCTGGTTCTTGTGTGACAACATCCTTTTCCTAAAATTCTCCTTCATCAACTTCAACATTCAATTGTGAAGACATTGGTTCTTGTGTGACAACTTCTTCCTGAATTTCAATTTCCACATCTTCTTGAGTCTCAACTACAGGTACCTGGATTTCAGTCGTGGCTTTGATAGGGAGCTGCAAGACTACTAGTTCTTGTGTATCAGTGTCTTGTCCCCCCATTTCTTCATGCTACTGTAATTTCTCTTTAGTTACTTCCATATCTCCCGAAAGATAAGATTGTTCCTCAAATACCTCGGTGTCCCTTGATGACTATGACTGTACCTGTTCATCTTCTCCCAGCTCCACATCAGGGATTAATTCCACCTCAGGATTAGTTGTTCTTAGTTGAGATGGAGCTTCAGTAAGAATTTTTGAGGATGTTGGTTCTTATGTAGAAACATCCTGATTGACTTCATTTTCTTGTTGTTGGGACTCCTCCACTAGCTATGTATCCTGAGATGGTTCTGGGGTCACAGTTAAGAATTCGGAGTTTGGATCATGAATTACCTCAATCTCTGGTTTAACTACTTCTTTTTTAATGGAAGATTCAACAAAAATTTCTGAAGGTGTTGGTTCTTATGTGGCAGCACTCTGATTGGCTTCAATAGTCCCCTTCTTAGGCCGATCCATCAATTCAGATGGTTGGGGCTGTAATTGATCAGCTTCTTCCAATTCTATATCCAAGATCGGTCCTACTTCTGATTCATCTTCTTTCCTTAATCCTGCATCAGGTGCTTCTTGTCCTTCTTCAGCTGCTGGTGCAGGATTTTGGGTCTCAAATGCACGTACTATGACTGTATAACCTGATTGACTAAAGAATTCCCCACATGTAGAATAGGATACTTTCTCCACTTCTTCATTCTCCTTGGCTGGAGATGATCCTTCTAACTGGTCTGCAACTTCTACTAGTGTGTGCAACCTTCTCTCTACCTATTTCTTACATACCTCATTCCAATTTTCCAGTTCTTTTTGAAGAAATTGCACTTCTTCCTCCAGTAAGCCATTTTCATACAAAATCCCCTTAAGTTGAGGTTCTTCTTCAATAGGCTCCTGTGGATCATTGTTTGTCCTTGGTCTCAAAATGGGAAATTCAATGTTTGCATTAGTATCTACCTATTTTGCTTGGGCTACTTCAGCTACTGTGACTGACCTCATTCTCCTTCTCTTCACTAGTCAAGATGCTTGTATTGCTTCTCTTCCTTCTAGGTACAAGGGTTTCCAACCTTGAGTAGATGTGGAGGGAATATTTCCAGTTTCAACATCCTCTCTTTCCTCTACCATCTCTATTTCTTCTTCTATTAAAGTTCCCCTCCATTCAAGAGAGCATTCGATGGTGAGGACCTCCGTATTCTCTTCTGTAATCACAGCTCCCACAGCTTCAGCCTCAACTATTGCAGCATCCAATGTTGCTCCAGCTTTAGCTTCAGCTACTGGAGCTCCCAAATTCTCTATCTCCTCTATAGGGTTTGCTATTGCTACATTTTCCACTGATTCTTCCTGTTGTTCTGATCCTGTCTCAACTCCTTCCCCAACTAAATTGGAGGGACTCCAATCCTCCTACTCTTCCTCCAATTGAACACTCAACCGAAGTGTAGGTGCCCTTACTTCTCTAATAGGAATCTCAGGAAAAAGTATCGGTCCCTGGGCTATCTAAGGTTGGCTATTAAATTTCTCCCATGTTTGATTTCTCTGAGCTAGGGCTGTTATAGCTGATTTTACCACACATGGTGGATCACATATTTATGGCCTTCCATGTCCCTCTGTAGACTCTTTAGATCCCATGGACCATATTTGTACCTTTGATGTTTCCAACATCATCCCTAAAAACACATGTTATTTGATAAATGTGACTTTTTAACCCTTTCTCACGTATATACGCGGATATGACCCTCAAACCCGCATACATCGGGATGTGTGTAAAAGGCCAAATAGTTTTGGAGTTTTCCTTGATGTGGAGCCGAGTCACTTGTCTCTTGGAATTCCATATTCCTTGAGATCACTCAGATTCGACCTTCCATTACCCCATTGAAGCACTATATAAGGAACCCTTTGGATACATTGAAAGGGGAGGAATTGAAGAGCAAGAAAACTATAGTCCATTGTTGTCGAAGCTTATACTTGAGTCTGCATCCCTTTGTCCCTTGGAGCACTTTGTTTTCTTCCCAAGCTTTCCTTTGCTTGTGAGCTTGCTATCAAGAGATGGAGGAATGAAGTGGTGGAGGCCCAGGTGGAGGACTCAGTTTCTCTGGTTCACAGACGTGTCGACAGAGGTTGTCATTCTTGTAATCTCTGATTTATATTAATAGAAATATCTTTTCCTATCCAATAATGTGTATTGAAATGAATATTGAATCCATGGATGTTTTTTAAATTCTTATATGTTATTGATTATATATGCTAGAGTAGATCTAACACCATTATATAACATGCTTGTCTTCTTTGCTGATTGTTGAGAGATCAAATTGATAACATAAGCGAGATTGGAAAAGCTCAACGGGGATCTACATCAACCATCCGAAATAAGGTATGTTGCGAGATCCTTTAGTGTTAAAGGATTTATTTCTCTCTCATATGGGAAGGGATTGATTTCTACGGTTACTCTGTTTGTTGTGGTACCCCAAGCCATTGGAATTTTTCTCTGTAAGAGAATTGCCGACCATACTGGGGAGTTCCTAGTCATTTCCTTTGGAGGTTTTATCAGCATTCAATGTTCTTAAATTGCTCTGATTTCTCTGTTTCTTAGTCGGGTCTGGGGGCATGTTGTCCTAGTAGTGTCTGATAGGAATAAATTTTTTCTTAGCTTGTCTGTTTACCCACTTTTTATCTCTTTTTCTTCTTGTACATGAGTTTTTTCTTCACAGTAGCGTGTACACACGGTTTTTCTTGGAATAGCCACGTATATACGCGGATTTTCTGCACACAATCGCGTATGCCCTGAGTTTTGCCTTTTGGGAGAAGATTAAGTGTTGTTGGGTGAGTTTGGATGATTTTCGAGTCTTCTTGGATGCTTCTAGAGTCTGTATACACCTCTTTTTCTGACTAGAGATGCTTTTTAGTTTAAATTTTTGAAAATGTTCTTGTCATTGCATTTTCTACTTTTTGTTTTGGGATTAGTGCATTAGGTCTTTGCTTGGGTGCTGTCTAATAGTGCTTGCAGAGTCTTGGGGGTTGTAGAGTCATACTTTTGTTTTTTTTATCTCATTTTAATTAAAAAAATACAAAAAAAATTTGCTTTTTGCATCATTATGCATTGTTGCATTTTGCATTTTGCATGGTACTTGCATTAGGTTTGCTTGGAGAGTATTAGTCATATTTTCATATAGGAATGATTGCATATTCATTTGAAGGAAAATTTTGCAGTTCATGTAGTAGAATACCCCGTTTTTCATTTGACACAGTGCATTTGCATTGATTGTTAGGAGTGCATTTTACTTCTTGTTGCGTCCTAACATCATTAGTTGCACGACCATTTTCCCTTTTGAGTAATAAGCCAATTAAAATCAATGCATAATAAAATGAATTACACTATTTTCTTTTATAGGGTGCACTAACAAGATTAGGTTTTAGGGTCTTGGAATAGTTCATTGTGAGTAAATTTTCCAAGACCACTAAACGAAACATTTATGTGTCTGTCCAAGTGAAAGTGTGAAATTCCTTTATATGATAAGTGTTTCTCAAGATCCTCCTCTTACAAGGGAGTTAAGCACGAGGCAGTGTGAGTGGTTATTGATTGGGATGACCCCTGGTCATAACTGAGTAGCATTGGGGATATTTCCAGGATTGTATTCGTATCTGGGGGCTCTTTTGAAAGTTTCGAGCTTTGCTACCCTGCCCATATGGTCAATCTCGCCTGCAACTGTCTTCCTGAGCATTGATTATATTGAGGTGACCTTAGTTGCCTTACTTAGGTTATCGAGGGGGTACTTCGCAGAGGTTATTCTATAGGTGTCCTTGCCAGGAAGGGGTCAGACATCACAGTCGCTATGTGCGTTGAAGCAGAGGGCCACTATAATTGGTTACGAACCTCCACTTGTTGTGTATGGGAGTCTCAAGCCTCTCCTAGGTGAGACATACCTGCTTCATTTGGGAACTCACATATCCTACCCTTGTTTTCTTGCGTTTTGGCTTTACATTTTATAGGTGTATGCTCTGTGCAGGCTAGTTTGCCTAGGGTTTGCGTAATTAGATCGTGTATTTTTCATTTTTTGAGTCATTGTGGATTTGGGCATGACACTTTTCCATTCTCGTCGTTTAGAAGGACTTTCGCCTTCTACGTATCCTCCTCCTTTAGGAGAGAGAAACAGATAGTTCAGGCGGACTACTTCTAACTTTGATTCACACACGATGGGAGATCACGAGGATGAGATTCCTGAGATGTATTCTCCACCTCATGAGGTTGGGGATGTAGATTCTACTCCTATTTATGATCCTTCACCAAAAATACCTTCACATTCTAGCTATGATCCCTCATTCACAGGTCACCAGTATTGGTTTCCAGGTGACGAGACTCATCATGAACCCATAAGCACTAGTCATGTTCATTATGGCATGTCTGATATCCCTGCACTCGACCTGGCACATCACATCGAGTCAGAAGTTGAACCTAGCACTACGCCTAGGGGCACTCCTATTCCTTTCCATGTGGAGAGATTTGGGAGCACTAGTCACATTGCACCTTCCATCCCAGTGGTGGAAGCTACCTCACATGTCCTTCCTAGACTTAGTGTTAGTAGTCATATGCGGATACCAGAACCGAGACGAGTGACCATAGGGAACACCACTTACATCCATTCACATGTCCCTTTGTCCTTGAACCCTACTCCTTCGAATGCATTTTTGATAACCCTTCCTCCCCCTCATTCACGTGGTCCTTCGGGCCAGAATATCTCTACTAGCGATGTTCATACCACAACTGCTCATATGGTAGTATCTCAGATTCAAGTACCTCCCATTGTGTAAGGAGGTCATATTCCTATTTATGAATCATCTAATGGTCCATCATAAGGAGTTCCCCATATCCCTAATTATGGAGCTTCTCATGGGACACCTTATGGAGCTTCTCATGGACAGTCTTATGGACCGCAGTATGGACCGAACTATCAACCCTATGGCTATGGGTATCAAAAACCTGCTTACTCTTTTAACTATGGCTTTGTAGCACTGCATAGTCAAGGTACACCACATCATAATGCTTTCATGCATCCCTATATAGGTCAAATGGGAGGAGGATATTATGGCCAAGGCCATGGTATTTATAGCAATCAGCCTTACATGAACCAGAACTATCAGGGAGCGTGGCATAGACCGGCCCAAACTAGGCTCCCTTTCCTTGCAACGTTGAAATTACCTGACTTATCGAGACTTATGAACGATCTGGTATCTCATGACCCAGCCTAGCCGGCCGTCCCTAACAAGCTTCCTTTGGACATTCCCAATTTCGAGGGAAAAGCTGGAGAAGATCCTAGTGAGCATGTCACTACTTTTCACCTTTGGTACTCTTCTAATTCCTTACATGATGATTCAATCTGTTTGGGGCTATTTCAATGCACCCTCACCGGGACTCCAGTGAAATGGTATATAGAGTTAGCAAGGGGGGCATTCATTTTATTTGATGACCTTGCCATGACTTTCCTCAATCATTGTCAGCTACCCATACATTACGACGTTGGTACAGAACTCTCGTCGACATTTCAACAAGACAAAGCCACACATATATCGGATCATATTCATGAGTGGTGTAGACGGAAGCAGTTGATTAAAGCCTTTATACCACTAGAATTTCTCCTTGAGTGGTTCCTCAAGTTGTTGTTACCTTACATCACGAAGGATGTTTCTACATTCGGAGTCCAAAATGAGGAACAAGCAATCTTTAGGGTGCAAGAGTTGGATTTGATCTACGCTCAATCCAGAATTTTGTATGAGATTATACCTAACTCTCTGCGATCTAGTTTCAATCCCAAGATCAAGCCTGGACCACATGTCGATGGCATTGTGGGTTGTACAAGTGCCAAAGCTGTGAATTCGGTTGTGAAACAAGTGATCCAATTGTCTATTAATCAATCCACATCGGGACAAACCACGACTTTGTCTCAACCCACCCAAACGATGAGTGTACTTTCTGTGCAATCGTTGGACCAGAAGGGAAAATAGTAGCCGAGAAGGAATAAGAAAATGGATAAAAATAATCGTAAGGGTGGGAACAAGAAAAAAAATGCTAATTTTAATGACAATAATGCTTGTAATGCTGGGGGGGACAAGCAGTCTAAATGTAAGGTAAAGTTTCCTTGCAAGTTGCGTAAGCAGGACCACCTCACTCACTTGTGCCCTCATATGGAAGATGCCTCGAGATTCATAGCACAGGGCCCAACTATGCTAACTAATCCTTTATTCCATAATCAAAATATGAACTCGAGGACCACTGATCCTCATTGTGCATCGGGTGGAGATCAAAATCTGTCGAAAGCCAATACTAGTCCTGGTTGCATCAATATGGTGCGTGCTACTAAGGTTGTGACTTGTGCGAAGGATTATGGTTTGTCACAACCAGACCTTGGAAAGGAACCCGCTCTACCCGAGAGCCCTTTGCATATCGAAAACCCTATGGATAAACCTGAAGTTTCACCTCACATTCCTAAGGGAGTCCTAAAGCGTTTGGGGCACAATCCTAATGCCCGAGCCTCCCAGAACTATTCCGTTGTTGAGGATTTGGGACAAACTCATTGTGCGATGTACGCACTTGAAGTACTTTATATTTGTCCTCCGCAAAGGAAAGCCTTGATTTCTACTCTTGGGGTTATGATGATAACTATTCTTCCATTATCAAATTTGAAACCATGGAACTGCAGCCTTTCTTTCCTTACTACGTGTCTCTTTTGATTCATGTAGAGTGTCTTAATATGACCGTCAAATGCACTGTGATTGATGAAGGTGCTGCTGCTTCCGTGATGTCTTTGTCATGTTGGAAGGGTTTGGGTTCCCCTGAGTTGTCTCAATCCGCTACCATGTTGACTGCTTTTGATGGTTGATCGTTTCAGCCACATGAGATTCTTCCTTCTCTTAAGGTCCAATTGGGAGGGAAGACTGCCACGATCGAGGTCGAGGTGGTTGATGCACCCCTTAATTACAATCTTTTGCTGGGCCAAAATTGGATGTATAGTATGCAAGCCGTAGCCTCTTCTCTCTTTCGAGTGGTATGATTTCCATTTAATGGGAATATCATTACGATTAATCAGACATCATTCTATAATCTGAGTGTTAGTGCATCACTGGGAGATTCTATCCTGATTATCGATCATTCTCAGCTAACAACTCGGAGTGTGGGTGTGGGTATGTATCCGTCTATTGTGGGAACCTTTAGCTGTCCTGCATCTGTTCTTATGATCGGATATAGTTTTGGTGGGGCTTCATCCTCGTTGAATTCGGTGGCTTTTCGCACTAACCATATGGAAGATCCTTGGATTCTTCCTTCACTGAGTCCTTCAAATGGACCTATCGAAACGGATGTGCCGTTGCCTGCAACGATGATAGCATATCAAGCGAATCTTGATTGTGTTGTAGAGCCTAGTCCTTCCTCGTCGCGGATGAAGGAGGAGGACTTGTATGTGCTTCCTGCATAGGCAATTGAGTCCTCTCACGCACATGATTGCCTTGACAATGTTTTCAATCAGATGAAGCCATTATTGAGGCCATGTCTGGAGTTGAACCACCTTGGGAAGAGTTACATCATCGATCATATTTTCTTCCTGAGCTTGACCGTATGGAGGATGAGGACTATAGGGAAATTCTTAGCGAGAAGATTGGTAGTCCCATAGTTCCATTGAGTAATCCTGGTTAGATGGTTGATGGGAACCTGGAAAATTTATCACCTACTATTCCTATCAATATTTCTCACAATCCTGGCAAAGTTGAGAACATCTACATTGGGGCGGATTGTTCCCCTGATGAGATCAAGGAGTATACCGAGCTATTTAAAGAGTTTCGTGACATCTTTGCTTGGTCATACAAATAAATGCTAGGTATTGACCCTCATATTATTGAACATGAGATTAAGACCTATCCAAATGTGAATCCGGTTCGACAACGTTTGCATGCGGTGAATCCTAGAAAATCATCCGCTATTAAGGCCGAGATAGAGAAGCTGTTAAAATCCAGTTTTATCTATCTCGTTCCCTTGACAGAGTGGGTTTCAAATCTCATTTCGGTTGATAAGAAGCACGGAGCGATCCGTATATGCACTGATTTCTGTGATTTAAATCGTGCTTGTCCTAAGGATAATTTTCCCACACCATTTATTGATCAAATTTTGGATGAGTGTGCGGGAAGCGAAGTATTCTCCTTCATGGACGGTTTTTCTGAATATAATCAGATTCAGATCAAACTCGAGGATCAACATAAGACTGCATTTATGTGTCCTTGGGGTATGCTTGCATATTGAAAAATGGCTTTCAGCCTTAAAAATGTTGGAGCTACTTTTCAGCGGGCTATGACCTTAATTTTTCATGATATCAAAATGATTATCGAAGTGTATTTGGATGACCTTGCTGCTCATTCTCATCTGAGAGTGCGTCATCCATACCATTTGAGATTAGTATTCGAAAGATGGTGCCATTACCAGGTTAGGTTAAATCCTCATAAGTGCATCTTTTGTGTGACTGTTGGTTGCTTGCTAGGGTTCATTGTATCCAAGGAGGGTATAAGAGTCGATCCCTTAAAGGTTGAGGCAATACTTCAATTGTCTCCCCCGCTTAATATTAGACATCTTCAGTGTTTGCAAGGCATGGAAAATTTCTTGCGGAGATTCGTAGTTAATTTTTCCAATTTGACTAAAGGCTTTATGCCTCTTTTAAAGAAGGACACTACTTTTTGCTGGGATAAGTGAGCCTAGGAGTCCTTTGATGGTCTTAATCGAGCCTTAGCATTGGTCCCAATGCTTTGTCCACCCGACTATAGCCGTGATTTCTTGATTTATGTGGCCGCATCCATGGAGACGGTTGGTATGGTTTTGGTTCAAGAGGATGAGGAGCTCCACGAGCATGTCATATATTATTTAATCCAAAACCTTATTGATGTGGAAATCCGTTATTCTCATGTGGAGAAACTTTCCTTGGCCACCATTCATGCGGTTTAGAGATTGAGACATTACATTCTCCTTCGCCAGACCTTGGTGATAGCTCATGTCAATCTGTTTTAGTTCGTCCTCACTAGAAGGATGATTGGGGGAAAATACAATAAATGGATTGTTATTTTGCAAGAGTTCAATCTTGAATTTTTTTAAGTGAAATCGAAGAAATTGTTGATCTTTGCAAAGCGAATTTTTGAATTTTTTACTATTTATAGAAATTTTTGAAATTTTTTACCCACTTTTTATAGTTTTTGACCATTTCTGACCATTTTGGACCGTTTTGCACTAATTTTATGATGTAGGAGTCCGATTTGAGCACAACTTGACCGTGGTTTTGACCCGTTCATGCCGATTTCAGGTATTATGTCTAAACTGGCATATAGGTTAGGTTTCACATCTATTTGCACTTTGCATGACCTTATGATCATTTATTTATAACCTTAGGGATGAACCCATTCTATCTTGTCACGGAACCTTCTTGTTTCTTTTAGAAGTGACATGATGTGAATGGTAGAGCCTGACCATCCATGGGTGCCCTAGTTAGCTCCTGTTTTTCATTTGGTTCCCATGCCGACATTTTTCCTTTAGGGTGTGGGAGTCCTTTGTATAGTATCACCACGACTTTGCGTAAGAGCCTCATACTCCTATTGATCTTTTTGTTGGCATTTTCCCCAGGACTCCCTTATGTCAAGTTGTAATTGCATTATCATGAGTTTTGCTTTCCTTATTGAGCCTTGTGTCAGCTTCCCTGACTTGATTATCATCCATATAGCCCAAGCTTGTCTCATGTCTAGCCAAGAAGAGCCATTTTACATATCTTTTGCATCTCGATTCCCCATTTTTTACTGGGAAGGGACTTTCCCCTGAGTGTCATTATCCTACACATGTGTCCTTGCATTGAGCATAGGTATATTCCGCTGCTTGGAACTAGTTTGTTTTCCCCTTGACACTCGTCTCCTCCTAGTCTGTAACTATAAAGAACTTTTATTCTTTTTCAAGCTTTTGAAAATATTTGAAAAATTCCAAAAAAATAAAAACGCCAAAAAGTCGGATAGGAAAAGATGTTATCTTTGGCAGCAGTCGAGTCATGTCACCTTTGAACAGAGAATTGTATATCACATCTGTTGGTTGGGTTAATAGTTTGACTTTAGGAGTTGTACTCGTTTCTCTGAGTTTATCTCCACTGACTGGTTAAGCTTCCAGTCCCTATGGATCCTCTGTCGATGCCTCCTGTGTTGCAGAGATGTCCCAGTTTTGTATATTGATTCTATGCTACCTACATTCAGTCACCATTCGCCTTTATGCTCTTGTTCGAAGGAAGTTAAAGCCTAATTTGGCCATTCCTTAGTTCTCTTGACTTTGCATGTCAACAATTCCCGATTCTGATACTGGTTCGTGCACATTATGATCGAGTCCTTCCACATTATACATATTTTCTGAGTACCTCATGTTGGATGATGGGGGATGCCTTAATGCCCTCCTTCCAGCGGATTTCATCCCATCGACTTCAAATCATTTATTCTGGGATATGAATCTAGATTCATTTTGAATGCCTTGAGACTTGCAGTCATCAGTGGAAGGTTCTCTCGCCATTGACTGTTTTTGGGAATGCATCAATGTCCCCCTATCGATGGATTCTTTCGAGTGTTCGACCTCAACACATTTATTCACACTTATTAGATTGCATTCTAGTACCTTGATTCCCATTTTCATTATTGGTGGGTGATCTCGTGTCTGTTAATGGTATACATCAATGACCAGTAATCTGATGATGGACTACTATGTTCAACCTCGACACCTCTATTCACATAGTAGGACATGTACTCATAGCGGATTGTGTAAGAGACCTTCCAGATTGGTGGCATTTCATATATGCTACGTACTTGATCGTGCTAGTGTTCATGAGATTTCAGCTCTCATGACTTGATTCCAGTGTATGTCAGATATCTTCAGCCATTATGGAGATCTTGATCCATTGTATATCTTCATCTTTCATGGAGATCATGATCCTTTGTATATATTGATCATGGAGATTCTTATCTATCTATATTGTATGTGGTGATGACCACACATGTCATATTTTGTATCATGCCTATTCATGGCCATTGTATTCTTATGTATCCGGGATTACTGTACGTACTTGCAGTCATGTGTAGATCTTGATTATTGTATTATACTATTGGATGGCAGTTCTTCCACCTGGTTCTTCATCGCTCCACTTTTGGGATGGATTTATAATTTATTTCGGTCATCGTATCACCCCTCTGCCCTCACACATTAGGGGGCATCTGTTACAGCTTATTTTACCACACATGGTGGATCACATATTTATGGCATTCCCTGTCCCTCTGCAGACTCTTTAGACCCCATGGACCATTTTTGTACCTTTGATGTTTCCAAGATCATCCCTGAAAACACATGTTATTTGATATACGGGACTTTTTGACCCTTTCTCGTGTATATATGCGGATATGACCCTCAAACCCATGTACATCGGGATGTGTGCAAAAGGCCAAATAGTTTTGGAGCTTTCCTTGATGTGGAGCTGAGTCACTTGTCTCTTGGCCTTCCATATGCCTTGAGATCACTTGGGTTCAACTTTCCATTACCCCATTGAAGAACTATATAAGGAACCCTTTGGATACATTGAAAGGCGAGGAATTGAAGAGAAAGAAAACTATAGTCCATTGTTGCCGAATCTTATACTTGAGTCTGCATCCCTTTGTCCCTTGGAGCACTTTGTGATCTTCCCAAGATTTCCTTTTCTTGTGAGCTTGCTATCGAGAGATGGAGGATTGAAGTGGCAGAGGCCCAGGTGGAGGACTCAGTTTCTTCGGTTCACAGACGTGCCGACAGAGGTTGTCGTTCTTGTAATCTATGATTTATATTAATAGAAATGTCTTTTCTTGTCCAATAATGTGTATTTAAATGAATATTGAATCCATGGATGCTTTTAAATGCTTATATGTTATTGATTATATATGCTAGAGTAGATCTAACACCATGATATAGCATTCTTGTCTTGTTTGTTGATTGTTGAGAGAGCAAATTCTTAACATAAGCGACATTGGAAAAGATCAATGGGGATCTACATCAATCATCCGGTATAAGGTATGTTTTGAGATCCTTTAGTGTTAGAGGTTTTATTTCTCTCGCATATGGGAAGGGATTGATTTTTGCGGTTACTCTGTCTATTGTGGTACCCCAAGCCATAGGAAGTTTTCTCTGTAACAAGGGCCCTTAAGACTAAAATTTTAATGAGGCCATGATGGGTAAGGGAAGAATATGGATGCTTAGCTGCTCTGACAAAGCCCACCATGTGATGCAGGTCTTTAAATAGAAAAAATGGAACATTAAGTAGATTTCTATGGCATAAGTGAGACACCAATGGAAGCTCAAAATAATAGACAATCTGGTACCTACCTTCGCAGGTCATATACTTTTTGAGGAAGATGACCATTTGATCCCATGGGCGAGGCAATGACTGTAATTCTATTCCCCATCGTGATGGATGCAATTGTTCACCTACCACCAAAAAGTCTTGTACTGCGGTGGCATTGGGTTTTCTTCTTCCAAACCAAGACCTTCCTACTTGCGGGAGCCTGGTAACCTCGGCTACAATCACCTCAGAAAATTCTATCCGCAAACCCCTAACCTCTGAGTGGGTTTCTGTAAGGTTTAAAGCAAACTGCAAAGTAGTTTCATGATGAAAACCATTGAGACATTGGAAAAACTCAGTCCAGCCTGTGGCTTCAAAGATAGTGAAAACTTCAGCATTCTTCCGCAATGCCTATGTGTTTGGAGGTTCATGCCTAGCCAGGATACCCATGTTATCTTTCCTTCTAAATTCTAGTATCAACTTAGCAAATTGTAGGGTTCAACAATGGAGATTTCAGCGAAAGACATGCATGAAAAAAGGGGGTTGAAGTTGGCAAATTTGGAAAGTTAAGACGGAAGTAAGCGTAGAATCATTGGTAAAATTTGCCCCAAATTAGAAAGGGTGGCGGTTGTGAAATAAATTTGAGTAGCCATTAGATCGTGGGAATGGGCAATTAAGGAAGTACGGGTGTAACGAAAGATATAAAAAGGCAGGTATGATTAAATCTGTCAAATCTTCTTAATACTTAATCATGTAAATAACCAAAACCGTAGTTTAGTAATTATGGAATAAACCATAACTTCTTGGAGTAATATAGCATGTCAATGCGGTCTTTGAATTTATTGCACATAGGCTACCATGATATTTCTCCCCTCGACCCAAAACTTGTCTTGTCGATCTTGACGAAATAATAATTAAAGTTGTGAAGTGAGCCTGAATCAATAAAATCACGTGCAGTAGAAATTCTGGATGAATTTGAAGGAGTTGTAGCACGACTGTGGACAAATTTGGAGGAGTTGCAGCCACAAGCCACATGGAAAGTCAACTAAATTAGCGTAGTTGCAGCTGCTAAAAAGAATAAAAGTAGGAAAAATTTTAATGGAGTTGCGGCTACTGTAATGAAAAAATGGCCAATACTTTACGGTGTTGCAACTGTGGAACAAGAAAATAGGTAGGGTTTTACGGTGTTGCAGCTGCGATGAGACGGGAAAATAGGCAACGTTTTACAATGTTGCAGCTACGACGAGACAAAAAAATAGGCAAGGTTTTACGGTGTTGCTGATGCGGAACGGGAAAAATAGGCAGGGTTTTACGGTGTTGCAGCTGTGACGGGGTGGAAAAATAGGCAAATTTTTCAAAATTGTAGCTGCTACGGGATGGGAAAATAGGAAAGTTTTGCAGAGTTGCAGCTGCGCCGAGTTGTTCATCATTCAAATTTTCTTCTGTAAGGAGCTCTTCCAGAAAATAGAAATTTATGTAGGGGCTCATGGTTGTCAGGCCCAGTCATAACCATTGTTCCTTGAATAAATTCTTGCACAGGTTAAAAAAATAAAAAATCATGTGTAAAGGAAAAAAAACGAAAAAGGAGATAAGCATTAGTTTATTTATGTACAATAATTTCGTGTGGAAATTGTAGCAACTTTCTAAATATTGACAGGGGCAGAGAAAAATTCCTGTCCTTGCTCCAACTGGTATCCCAAATTTTTTGCAATTTGTGAAACAAACGCATCCCTCGAAATTGGCTTATGATACAGTCATAGCCTGTAACCGTTAGTAAATAATGGTGCACGATTCTCATCAATGGTGACTAGGTGGACTGTACTGTTGTCGAATACTCTGTCTATCAGGTATGGACCTAACCATGTTGTGCGTATCTTACCTTTAAAGTCCCTTTTGAATCTTGAATCATATAATAGTTCCCAGTCTCCCTCATAGAAGAATCACTTCTTGATGAACCTATCATGCCAATTGGATCTCTATTGCTGAATTAATGTTGTCTGATCCACAGTAGCTATGCATTTTCCCTCAAGTTCTATCAATTGAATCAATCTATTCCTCTGGGCTTCAGTTACATCTAAGTTTACTTCCATGACTGTCTTCAAGGTTTTGATTTTGAATTCAATGGGAAAGACAACGCTTTTTCCATACACCAAGTCATAAGGGGAGAAACCTTTAGTATTGCGCCACATAGTACGATATTCCCAGAGTGCTTCTGGAATTCTGTTAGCCCAGTCTCTGCGATGGCTCCTGACTGTTTTGGTGAGGATAGATTCAATAAATTTATTGGTACTTTCCACCTGGCCATTGGCCTGGGGATGGTAAGGTGAAGTTATCCTATGCTGAATATGGTATTTCTGTAGCAAAGCTGCGAATTTGTGTGACACAAATTGTGGTCCTCCATATGTGATTACTTCCTTGGGTATTCCAAAATGAGTAAAGATTTCTCCATACAAGAAATCTATTACAACCTGGTCATTGGCCTTCACTAAAGCCACAGCTTCTACCCATTTTGTCAAGTAGTCGGTGCAATCTAAAATGTAGGCTTTCTATTTGAATGAGGATTGTCAGGCCCAACAAAATCTAAGGCCCATTTGTCAAAAGGTTCCACCACCAACTATGGTAGAAGAGGCATTTCATCCAATCTATTAGGTTGGCCCATTCTTTGAAAGTTGTCACAAGACTGGACATATTTCTTGGCATCCCTGAAAACTGTTGGCCAATAATAACCCATTCTCAATACCTTATGACCTGTTCTCCTGTCTACGAAATTTCCCCCACATGGCTCATCATGATAGGCCTTCAAGATATGGAAGACTTCATCCTCCATTACACATCTCTAGATCTCAAGATTGGGACCTGTGTAGAAAAGATGTCCATCTATCCAGCAATACCTGGCACTTTGTTGAATAATCTCCCTTTTCTCTCTTTTTGACAAGTGTGCCAGAACCTTACCTGCAGCCAAGTAGTTAACAACATCTGCATACCAAGGGGAATGAGCTAAAACTGCAAATAAGTGTTCATTTGGGAAAGAATCCTCAACTAGTAGGCTGTTATCACTGTTAGTAAAATGAGATAAATAATCAGCAACAACATTTTCTTTCCCAAGCCTGTCAATAATGGTAATATCAAACTCTTGTAATAGTAAAAGCCATCAAGTTATCCTAGCATATGTAACTAGTTTGTTCATTAGGTACTTGATGGCTAAGTGGTCAGTGTGTACAAATGTGGAATATCCAGTGATGTAGTATATAAATTTGTTAATGAACTAAACAATGGCTAAAAATTCCTTTTTTGTAATAGTATAATTGAGTTCAATAGGGGCCAAGTTCTTACTGATGTAATAAATTACATATGGTGCTTGAACATCCCGCTGACCTAATACTACTCCAATGGCAGTGTCAGAGGCACATGAAGAAATGTGGAAAGACAGAGCCCAATTGGCCCCCCTTAAGATAGGATCTATAGACAGTCTATTCTTAAACTCAGTGAATGCTATCTGGCATGCATCATTCCAAGCAAAATTTACATCCTTCATCAATAAGGTAAATAAAGGAGAAGCTAGTTTGGAAAATTTTTCTATAAATCTTCTATAATACCCAGCATGCTCTAAAAAGCTACGTACCTCTTTCTGTGTTCTAGGAATGGGTATGTTTTCAATCACCCTAATTTTGGATGAATCTACCTGGATACCATTAGCAGAGATAAAGTGCCCCAGCACTACACCTTCTCTCATCATCATATAGCACTTTTCAGTGCTCAAAGATAGCTAGTTGCTCACAACGTGTTAAAACATTTTCCAAGTTTTTCAGTGCCTCTTCAAAGTCAATTCCATAAGGGGTAAAAGCGTCCATGAAAATATCCGTACTATCATTAACCATTTCCGAAAATATGCCAATCACAACTTTATGAAATGTGGCTAGTGCATTGCATAAGGCGAAGGGGAGCACCCTGTATGGAAAGGTACCCCAAGGACAAGTGAAGGTAGTTTTATCTTGGTCTTTAGGAGCAATCTGTATTTGATTGTACCCGCTAAACCCATATAGAAAGGAGAAGAACTTCTTCCTAGATAGGGTGTTAAGTACCTGGTCGATGAAAGGTAGGGTAAAGTGATATTTTTGTGTTGCCTTGTTCAACTCTCTGTAATCCACATAGACTCTCCATTTTCCATTCTTCTTGGGTACTATCATGAGTGGAGAAACCCACTCATTTTCTGAGATTGGTTATATAAACCCTGCTTCCAAGAGTTTTTGAATCTCTTCCTTCACTATGTTCCTGATATTGGGGTTCATCCTTTGTTGTGGCTGGAACACAGGTCGAGAGTCACTTTTGATATAAATGTGGTGGGTGCATAGATTAGAAGGGATACCCTTCATGTCTGTGTACTCCCAGGCGAATTCCCCCTTATGTTTTTTTTAAGAGAGTGATTAGGTGTTTCTGTTCATCTAGAGTAAGATTGGGATTGATATTCAAGGTTTTTCCCGGCTCTATCTCGACTAAAACACTTTTCGAACTTTTCAACATTGGAACTATGTGAGTGTCACTGACTAATGTCTCTTCTGTGAGATTTTCTTGTTCTTCTTCACCTAGAGTACTATTCAGGATTTGATAAATTCGCTTGTTGACAGAAGTGTGTTCACTAATGAAATTATTGATGGCATTGTCCTCTGTTTCATCTTTAAAGGTCAAGGCCTTCCCTATCATTAACAATGGCTAAACGCCCTCCTCTTCCTCTAGCTCCATCCATAATGGAGTTTCAGCTTCTAGACTCGGTCGAGCTGGAGGATAGAGGGTAAGGTTCTTTGTTTCGGTCCCATATGATATGGTCATAGACCCAAACCAACATCTGATGCAAGCATCAGCTGTAGCTAACCAGGGCCTTCCCAGGATCAGCGGGTGTCCTCCTAGTTGACACTTGGATTGTAGAACCAAGAAGTCAGCCAGATATTCCCACGAATCAACTGAGACGATGAGGTCATCTAGGATTCCCTCGGGTTTGATGGTAGACCTATATACAAGTTCTAGAATGGTAGGAGTTGGCATGAGATTAGTGAGCCCAAGTTTTCTTACAGTTTCTATAGTCATGACGTTAATAGCTACACCTAAATCTACTATTACATTTGGTATCTGCGTATTCCCAATATGCACCGTGGCAGTGGGATTCCCAGGATCATCATATTTGGCCATGAGGGTTTTTCCCATTATCAGTTCAGATAATTTCCCTATAACATGGACAGTGGGAGGATCCTTGGATTTTCTTCTTGGTTTTCTTGTGCATAGATCCCGAATAGTTCTGGCATAGATAGGTACATCACGAAGGGCCTGCAGTAGTGGAATTTTGACATAGAGGTTTTCCAACTCTCCTAAAAGGTTAAATTGAGGTTGCTCCACTGCCTTCTGTAGTGTTAGTCTTTCAAGATATGGAGGTTCCCTAATCAGTTGTGTAGGATGTTTGTCAATAGATGTTTCTTCTTATGTTTCAGCCGATGTCTCGGTAGGACTTTCAACGTCCTCAATAATGGGGATCACTGCGTTGGATAAGTACTGTTGGTTCATCCTTTCTTCAGATGTAGAGGATGGAACATCCTCAATGACCAAAGGATCCACTACCCTCCCTAATTGTAAGCGGATGTCGTTACAGGGAACTGGAGTAATGGAGTAAGCGGGCATGTTGGCAGTCTCAAACTGATGGACTGCTTTATTGTTTGGGTTGGGGTTAGGTTGAGCAGGCAGCTGCGGTCGTATAGGTGTATTCGGTGCATCATTGTTATGGAGTTGCAGTTGCGATTGTTGATACTGCTGATATGGTTGAGGGTATTGTTGAGCAGGGTATGGTTGATGAGGAAACTGTTGATGTGGAAATTGTTGAGGAGGTTGGTTATGGGTAAACTGGTTTCCTAGATGGAAGTTCTTCCACCCAGGAGAATAAGAATTTTGTTTTTTTGGTGGCTGTGTCCAAGAGTTCCAGGATTTAAAATTTTTCATTGGAGGTTGAGAAGGATACCATTGATGGTTGGAATAAGATGAAGGAAATCATGTATTCATGTGATACATATTATTCCAATTATTCATGTTATTTGAAAATGGAAACGAGTATGGATTCATACCTTGATTTCGAGGCTGCCAAGGCTTTTTCTAGGCAATGAAGTAGGTTGGTTCCATGTCTGGAGTTGATGCTTACAGAACTGCCTTCACTTGAGGTAGTGAAGGGCATTCCTTTGTATCATGGTTCAGCTCACAGAGCTAACACACTTCTTCTTTTTTGAGTGGGAACTCCTTGAAGGGATGTTTCTTCCTACATTTAGGGCAGAATACACCAAGTATTAGATCCTCTACTATTTGTTTCTTCTTTGCCTG
Source organism: Pseudotsuga menziesii (assembly GCA_001517045.1). Lineage (NCBI taxonomy): Eukaryota > Viridiplantae > Streptophyta > Pinopsida > Pinales > Pinaceae > Pseudotsuga > Pseudotsuga menziesii. Next base: position 106,490 of record LPNX010789789.1, on the reverse strand, counting down.
CAGGACATCTATTTCTGAGGAGATGGAGCTCATCATTTCTGTCTTGAAATTCTCAAGAAGGTTGCCTATTTCTTCTCAAGTAGCTCCTCCATTAGATGAATTCTATGTTTTGTCAAAGTCATCTTGTTCTAATTTATCCCGTTTGTTGTTCTTGGAAGATCCTTTGGAACCTCTTGCACAATTCAACAATGTTTTCAAAGGATTCCTTTGAGATATCCCCCTTTCCCAACAGGTTTAACATGTCTAGGCAGTCTTCCCTTATCCCACGAAGTAGGATTATCTTAAGCACATCTAACCCCATATTAGTCTGTCCAGCTCTCTGCACATTGTACAAAAGCCTCTCGACAATATGTTCCAAGCTTTCGTCATCCCTTTGTACCATCTTGAACAATTCTTCTCTTTTATATTTTTTGTTGTAGTACTCTTGATATTTTTCTAGGAACACCTATTTCATTCGGTCCCACGTGGTGACAGTTCCACCACCCAGGATCATGAACCAATGTAGTGCATTATCCTTCAAAGTAGCAGAGAAAATTTTCAACTTCTGCTCACTGGAAGTGTAATCATAGTTGTGACAGAGGATGTCAAACTTGAAAAGGAATTCATCCGGATCCTTTGTGGCTTTTCCATGAAAACGAGGTAAAACTGATGGTGATATGTTTTTCATGGGGGTTATTCCCTCTATCTGTTGAATGGGGAATTGGAGTGTGGAAACAGTCCCCTCAGGAAGGGGATCACCCTCATTATGATGATTTTCTTCCATCACTTCTTCTTGATCTTCTGGATTGCGTCTGTTATTAGTGTCTTCTTCTGCTCTCTCCTCCCTGTTCTTCCACTGACCGTTCAATTTTTGATGGAACTGTGTCCACTCCTCTTTTGTCACCACCTTCCCATTAATATGATAAATCAAGTCTCGATCAGCTTATCCCACAGTACTAACTCTGTCCTCCTCCGCAGGGACACCTGAGGGTGTCGCAGCTTCTCCTATGTTCTCCACTGTGGAAACTGATGCTTCCACCACGGGAATAATTGGGCTTCTTTTTATGGAGGACCCCTGATGGTGAGCTCAAGGAGAGGAATTGGTTTTGGAAACCAGATCATCAATGAATGTCCGTCTTCCCAAGGATGGATTGCTTCCACGACCTCAACCACCTGCAATGTTAGTATTTTGGGGAGTTCTGGGGGTTGTAGGAATGTCACGCTGTACCCTTCTCGTATTCATGCAACCCAAAACATGTAAACTTAAAAAAACTAAAGAAAAAATGAATGGATGCAACTAATATGGTGTCTAATAATTACTTTCACCGGCAACGGCATCAAAATGTTGGGCACTCTATATGCAAGTTAATTAAAGCCAACATACAGAATGTTCAATATAAATTGTCAACCTAGGAAATTATTTTTGTTGCAAAAATAATTTTACACTATCTGTGCTTAAACACTAAGTAGTTGATGCTGTTGAATAAACTATCCTACCTATATGTTCATCCCAACTCTTCCCATGATTAACTTAATCTAATTTACCTTCCTAAGAATGCAGAATCATGAGTACCTTCTTACAACTTTGATCTAGAAATAAAAGATTCAGAAAAGAAACATCTAGATTTACTTTTGCAGAAAGTTAAATCCTAATTTACCAGGCCATTTGAGGATCCATTATAACTGTCTCAATCCAACTTGATGTAGGAATCAGAAACATGGCAATTGAACTCAACAATTATAACTGTAAATGGACTGAATTAGCAAAACTCAAGAAAGACAATAATTGAAAGAAACTAGGGATGAGTTTTCCTATTACAACGATCACACAAGTGCATAAGGAAACTTAGTCTACACAGCTTACAGGAAATGCAATTACTGATCAATTGAGGAAACAAACAATGAATCATTACTATTGCAACTGTTATAAAATAATACATCTACTGTAACATCCACACCACATGACAGAAAAGATAAATGCCTAATTAACCCGACAATCTTTGTAGGAAGGTGGGACCAGCCTTCGAACAGAGATGTCGGGGACTAACACAAGTTAAAACATAGAAATTAGAAGAATCCCGCTCCTTGTATTAGATGATGGAATGAAAGTACAATCTTTGTCACAACTTATACAATATGATCAATTATTTTCCAACCCTTGGCTCTAAATGATTCCTAATATTTATACATAAATCTTCATAACCTCTAACCACTAATATTGGGCAGTCATGAAGATCTACGGTCTTCAGGATTCCCTATTACAATGTGTTAATACAATTGTGGGAGAAACAAGAGCAAGGAATATAGGAGGTTTGTTGCATGAGCCGATAATGAAATAACAGAATTCAATCAAGAATTACTCCATCGGTTGCAACTACCCTTGAATAATGGTGCACTGCTAGGGGTAAGTCTGTTGCAGCTTGTGTAGAATGAGGATCTTTGACTGCATTTCATCTACAAGGATGGAGTCCATGGGCACAGCTGGCAATAGATGTTCATCTCTTCTAGAAATTGCTTGACTTGATGCACCTGTATCCTTCATGTTTTGAACAATATTCATAAAATCCAACTTATTAGCATAATTCAAGAGGTAAAGCCCTGTTTATTACAATCATAAGTATTAATAATATAAAACAATAAGTCATCATACATATGAGGAATCAGGGCTCCAATGAAGGAAAAACATATATTAAGTGTATAATAATAGGGTAAGATAAGGAAAAAAGAGTATAGCCAGTGTGGTAAAAAAGGGGTCATTTCTGGGCCCAACATAGTACCTTGCCTCTCGCAAGGATTTCCCCTATAGAGCAAGTCCTTTTTCATGCTGGATGCAACACCTTTCCTCTCGCAAGTATTTCCCCTACAGAGTCAGTCCTTTTTCATACTAGATGCAACACCTTGCCTCTCGCAAGGATTTCCCCTACAGAGCCAATCCTTTTTCATAATGGATGCAGCACCTTGCCTCTCATAAGGATTTCCCCTACAGAGCTAGTCCTTTTTCATACTGGATGCAACACCTTGCCTCTCGCAAGGATTTCCCCTACAGAGCCAATCCTTTTTCATACTAGATGCAACACCTTGCCTCTCACAAGGATTTTGCCGACAGAACCAGTCCTTTTTCATACTAGATGCAGCACCTTGCCTCTGCAAGGATTTCCACTATAGAGCTAGTCCTTTTTCATACTGGATGCAGTACCTTGCCTATGCAAGGATTTCCACTACATAGCCAACCCTTTTTCATGTCGGATGTAGTACTTAGCACTTACATCTGACCATGGGAGGAACCAATCCTACCACCATGTTAGAAAGGCACAACACTTACATCTGACCATGGGAGTCCCCACCTACCACCATGTCAGAAAGGCCCAGCACTTACATCTGACCATGGGAGGAACCAATCCTACCACCATGTCAAAAAGGCACAACACTTACATTTGACCATGGGAGACCTTGCCTACCACCATGTCAGAAAGGCCCAACGCTTACATCTGACATGGGAGGCTCCGCCTACCACCATGTCAGAAAGGCTCACGAACTCATCACTTCCCCTTGGAAGGAATCTCGATCTGATGAACACCAAGCTTCTCCCTGAAGTACTCAAGCTTCACTCTCGCTAATGGCTTGGTCAACACATCAACTATCTTCTCGTCCATCACAACATACTGGAGCTTCACTGCTCCTCTTTGCACGATATACTTGATATAGTGGTATTTGATCTCAATATGCTTTGAGTTGTCATGAAAAATCGGGTTCTTCGACAACTTCACACAGCTCTGGTTGTCACAATATATACAAGTAGCATCCAACCAGAGATCAAACAAATTATATAATAGCTTCCTCAGCCATACTGCCTCACAACTAGCCGAACAAGCTGCGACATACTCAGTGCCACACAGGATTGTTTCCTGCTAAACCAAGAGATCACAGCTGATCCCATACTGAAGTAACACACTGAAGTGCTCTTCCTATCAATGGCACTTCCTGCCCAATCTGAATCCACATAACCTTCCAGGTCAATCTTCTGATTTTCCTCATACTTGAGCCCATAATCAACTGTACCCTTCAGGTACCTCAGAATATGCTTTGTAGCAATCAGGTGAACATGTCTAGGATCCGTCAAGAACTGGATAAATGTGTTCATAGCAAAGCAAATATATGGTCTCGTGTTCATTAGGTACATCAAGGACCCAATCATCTGACGATACATTGTAGCATCAACCGACTCTGATGAAGCATCAATCAGTAGCTTCAGGTTCGATGCCATAGGTGTGGTCATGGCCTTGCAGTCCATCATCTCGAACCTCTTCAAGATCTCTACTGCATACTTCCCTTGTCCCAAGGAGATTCCATCTGTATTCTGCCACACCTCCATGCTTAGAAAGCAGTGCATCATACCCAAGTTCTTCATCTTGAACTCAGCAGCAAGCTTCCTCTTTGTATCAACATTCAACCCATCTACACCTGTTACAAACAGATCATCTACATACAATAGGAGTATCACTAGGTTCCCTTCTTCAACCTTGTAGTAAAGGTTGGAGTCTGCTTTACTTTTGTTAAAGACCAAACTGGATAGGAAGCTGTCAATTCTACCATACCATGTCCTGGGTTCCTGTTTCAAATTGTACAGGGATTTTTTCAATTTAGACACATGAGGTTCCCTGTCATGTGTCTCAAAACTGAATGGATGCTCCACATTCACTTCCTCTTCCACTACATCATTTAAGAAAGTAGTCTTGACATCCATCTGGTGTATCTTCCATTTCATTACTGCAGCCAGATCAAGTACTGATCTGATAGAAGTGTATCTAGCTACAGGTCCAAAAGTCTCTTCATAATCTATTCCTTCTTTCTGGGAGAACCCACGAGCCACAAAATTTTGCTTTATATTTCTGTATGCTAGCATTTGCAGCATGCTTGATCTTGTAGATCCACTTAGAAGTCACAACAGACTTCCCTTCTGGTCTTGGGACAACATCCCAGACATCATTCTTCATGATCGACTGATACTCGTCGATCATAGCATCCTTCCATTCTTTCTTCTCTTCTGCCTCTTCATAGTTGGAAGGTTCTTTATCAATGATGTCACATAATAGGTCTACATATCCAAATTAGGACCTAGTTCTCTTTCTCTCTCTTTTCATTTCTTCTGGAGCCCCATATCTTTCTGCACCTTGGATAGCCTCTCGTACCCATGCAAGTTTCCTCTTGTGAGGATTCTTCTATTAGGGTAGATCTACAGGTTCTTGAGGTTCTTCTATTTCTTGTTCTTCTTCTTGAGTTGCATCATTCATAGTTGTATCTTGAATTTTGGGTACTTCTGTTTGTTCAAGGTCTTTAGCAGGCCTCTTTCTGTATTTGTTGTAAGCTGAGTCTTCATCAAATGTTACATCCCTGCTGATGTTGATATTTTTGAATCCTGGGAAGTATATTCTATAAGCCTTCAATCTTTCACTATGTCCCACAAATATACCCTTCTTCCCTAAAGGAGCTAAATTTGTTCTCTTTTTTTTCAAAACGTGTATGTACACTTGGACAGCCAAATATTCTGAGATGACTGACTTCTAGTTTCTTTCCAGAGAAGACTTCTTCAGGTGTCTTGTTCTCGAGTACTCTATGTGGAGTATGGTGTTGTACATACACAGTTGTTCTAGCAGCTTTTGCCCATAGATGAATGGGAAGATATTGATCATGAAGAATTGCCATTGTAGCTTCCATGATCATTCTATTCTTTCTTTCGGCAACCCCATTCTGTTGTGGATTATATGGAGTGGTCAACTCTCTCTTAATCCTTGAATCTCTGCATAATTCTTTGAATTCATTTGATGTGAATTCTCCGCCATTTTCTGATTGAAAAGTCTTGATTTTCTTTTATGTGTCGTTTTCGATCAAGGCTTTGAATTCTTTGAACTTGCTAAATACTTCATCTTTGTTTTTCAAGAAGTATATCCATGTCTTCCTACAAAAATCATCAATGAAGAAAACATAGTATACATACCCACTAAATGATTTGGATGACATCAGACCGCATACATCGAAGTGGATGATTTCCAAGATTCATTTATCCTTGCTCTCGCTACTTGGAAATGTCTTCTTTGTGTTCTTTCCTTTCGCACATCCTTTGCAAACACCTTCATGCTTTGCCTCTGATCTGAAATTTATTCAAGGATCTTTATAACCATTATTTGCATGCGAAGTTTAAAATGTTAATTACTCACAAACAATACTTTAAAATGCATATTTAAATAGCATCCATCAACACATAAACACATAAGAATGTAAGCAAACCATCAATGGACAAGAACTGATAATGGAGTTCACCAGATCCCCTGGCTACATCTTTGAGCCACTTCCAAATGGGAAGGCCGATAGATAAAATATTCAAATGCTTACAAAATATGTATTCTAGAAAAGACTTCTGAGTTCTGTCACTCAGACACAAAAACAGATTGCACCACTGCGTTCCTCCCGAAAAGTCGAGAAAAATGAGTATAAATTTGACCATGTTCGCCTGAGGCCTCCTCTAGCACGCAATTCGAGACAGCGAATCTACACAAAAAGACAAAAATACTAAATACTCTATACTTCGTCTTGAGAACTATCCCGTAATTCCACCTCAAAATCTATGCAAGCGTTCTGTTTCTACAAACCCAAACTTTGATTTCTAAACATGGCCGAACTCTGTCACCGTGACTGGAAAACGTGGTTTTTATAGTGTCTCGACGATCAACAATTTAACCGATTGGTGCCAAACTTTTTGCAATGGTTGGGCCTGTGGCACAATGGTATAAATGCACCGCCCTAACACGTTGATTTTTGTTATGTTAGGTCGGACTTTGGCTAAAGCGCTGGCATATATATATTACCACGTTGCAATAGTTTGTTATACCATATTATGATTATGATATGGTAATGTACTTGGCATAAAGTTTCACGTTACCACTTGCATACAATCTCTTCGTGGTATTTGGATAAGGCATAAAGTTTCACATAGTTCGGTGGTATTATGGTTATTTTAGCATATGGTTTATACAACATATAGTTTTAATATTTTTTTTTGACCATATACATTCATGGTTTATGGTGGCCTTACCATAAGGTTTGGGGTCAATTTCCATAGCCCAAATTAACTTTTAAACCGTATTTTTAACCATTTTCACCATTTTTTAACCACTTTAATCATCTTTGATGAAAATTCAAACTTGAATATCTTCTGCATCTAGAGTCCTTTTTTCACGAAACAAGCATCGCTAGAAATCTGTTGATGAGATCTTTCATTTTGTAAGCATGTATTTACTTTTTGAAGACTTTAACTTCTATCATCTTTGAGATGATCCACCTAGATCAGCCTCTATTTTCGGAAGACTTTCAACATATTTGCTTGCAACTGGTAGTGCTCTATAGTGCACATGTGCAAGCTGTCTATGCCAAAGTTCATTTGGATCTACTGATTCATGAACCAAGGCTTTTTCTGGTTGGCCCTTTAGCTTGTATAAGCCTCCTTCTTGCTCTCCAATAACCACTGCATCATTTATAGTCTTTCCCTTTGGCCATCTACAAATGCAACCCTTATGCCTTTTGGATCTAATGCAGAGATGGAGAGGAAGTTCTTCTTTACTCATGGTACAAATAATACATCCTTCATCTTCATAGACTTTCCAGAGTCTAGCTTATATGAGGATTCACCACTACCTTTTATTGGATATTGGTAGTCACCCCCAAGTTTCACCTTGTGAGGTAACTCATGTTCGGACAGTTTTATAAAGGATTCTTTGAATCCCGTCATATACTTGGAATCCCCACTGTTTATAATCCAATCATTGCTTCCATGCATGATAGTTCCTGTGAGAGCAGAAATCAAAACATATTCTCCATCATTCGAAGAATCTTCACTTTCTTGTTTGACTCTCTTCTTGGAAGGTTCATCATCCTATGCAGCATGAGCATGATGTCTTCTTCTTTTGAGAGCCACCTTTGTTTTTGGGATAGTTTCTGGAGATGTGTCCTTTCTCATCACATGTAAAGCATCTGATACTAGAAATATCTCTATTAAATCTTCTAGGGTTATCTTTCTGGTGAGAGTGCTTACCTTTGTGATGATGATAGTCCATTCTGCTTTTCTTGGAGTATACTGTGAGAGCTTGATCTTCACTTCCCATCTTTTCTTCTCGGGCTACCATTTGAGCTTCTTCTTGTGAGCATTCCTCCCATAGTCTACTGAAGGTGACTAGTTTTTTTCTAGCACAAATTCCTTGAATGAAGGAGTCCCAAGAACTAGGGATACCATTCAAGGTGGTCATCACAATTTCTACATTCTCTACTTCTTCATCCACTGCTTCAAGTTGTTCTTTGATCAGGGAGACCCTTGTAAATTATGATTGTATTGTATTCACATTCTGGATCTTCACATTCTTCAACTGGTTCCTCAAAGTCATCTTTCGGCTTATGTTCTTCCTTCAAATAGCTTGGTCAGGGCATCACACATCTCTTTAGGTGTCTTTAGGGAGGACACCTGTGGTATGAGGTGATCCTTGATAGAATCGGCAATACTCCTCTTAGCCATGACCAATTTCTTATTGTGTAAGGCCTTAGCTTCATCTCCCTCTCGAACTGGAACCTCTTCACTGATGTAAGATTCCAACTCATTTTCTTCTAGGACTAGGGAGATCCTATACTTCCAAGCTCGAAAGTTATCACCTCCCTCAAGATTTTCATCAAGCTTGGTGTGATGAGAGATATTAACATAGAACCTCAAATGTAAATAAAAGAGATTTAGATCTTACCAATTTGAGAAGTTGAAAATTGGATCTGGAGCGATCTTCTGTAGTGCTAGTTTTCTGGTTCCAGGGAAAATTAGGGTTTGAATTTCTCAGAGTTCTACCCAACCAAAAACCTCGCTTTTTATCTCTAAACTTTGATTTTTAGGAGGAGAGAAATCCTAGCCTGGGCTCACTCAAAAATTCCTCTTCAGTGAAAATCCCTAATTTCCCGATGTAGTGGTAGGTCAAAAATTGAAAGTGCTCAGAATTTGATTCTGCTTCGACAGAAAGATGCGCCCTTCAATGGAGATTCATCCTAGCCTATTTTTGCTGATGGATTATGGAGAGAGACCCAAAAGGTAAGAATCCCTAGCTTCCATTGCTGCATAGTGTCTTCTTCTCAGGTTAGCTTTGATACCATGTTAGATTTTTAACAATTAAACTGTATTATCTTAGGATATTATCTGAGAGAATAACATGCACATCAATCAATCGTAAGAGACAATGGACACAGATTTTCCTTGGGGAAACCATAAAGGAGAAAACCCCGCAACTTCCTCAAAGATAGAATAAGCACCAATGGCAACAATAAAACCCAAATATAGTAAGATGATCTCCAACAAATGTTCTCTATCTTATCCCAGATCCTTCTCTCTCACTCATGTGCTACAACAGAGTGTGAGTGACTGTGTGATAAATAGAGAGACTCACTCTCTATTTATACTAGTTCCTGACTTGACAATAACTTACCAGGGCTGACTTCTCTAGGAGAGCTTAATACCCCTAGTGCCCCAAAAATGTGGGGACTTTAACCCCTGATCATCAAAGGAGGGTTAAACTCTATGACTTTACATGACTTGATTACATTAATGATTCTCCTGATAGGAACATCGGGGACCAATGAAATACAATATATGAAATATACAAGTGAATACATTCTAAAGTTACAAATACATCAACATTCTCACCTTCTTTTATATATATCACTCCATTGCTCACAAAACTAAAAAGTAGTTGAATTAGAGATGGCTAAGAGCAGAGTTCTAATAGTGGGTGCTACTGGATACATTTGTACAAGGTTTGTAAAATCCAACTTAGTGTTAGGCCACCCTACTTTCGTTCTATGTAGGCCAGAAGTCACGTGTGACATTAAGAAGGTGCACATGTTACTCTCCTTCAAATAGGAGGGTACCAAATTTTTAGAGGTATAAGCGATGTAATCTATATATTACTTGCACATAGACAAAGAAAAAGAGATTACGGTTTGATGTATATTTATGCACGTAGGGTTCATTTGAGGATCCCCAAATCCTTGTGGAAGCCTTGAAGTAGGTTGATGTTGTCATAACTGCAGTTGCAGGATTACACCACTTTAGAAATCAAATACTTCAACAAATTAAATTGGCGGAAGCCATAAAAGAGGTTGGAAATATTAAGGTAAGTACTCGTTATTACATTTCTTACTTCTCTAACTCGATAAGTTCAAGGGAAGGTTAACTCTAGAACCCTTTCCTATGTAATGCTACAAATACTTTAATAATATGTTCTTGCTTCATGAAAAACATTGCAGAGATTTCTTCCTTATGAATTTGGGATGGACCCAGGTCCTATAACACATGGATCATGCTTTGGAACTGGGTAACGTTGTGTTCTGCTATGTGCTATTGGTGTTATTCTCTCCATGGTAGTGGTCATTGGTTAAGAAACATAACCAATGATTAAGATAAGACAACAAACAATTATGATGTCGTGTTCTCAAAACCCTAACCACTGCCTTGTAACCACTATGAATCCAAGATTCGATGGATCAAAAGAAAACGTTTGTCTTTCAATATGTACTAGCCCCATGTTCAATATCCATGGATGAAATTCTTGAACTGGATAAGGTGTTGGGACTGGTGATGAGAGTACTAGTTCCAAGATTGGAGCAACTACTTATGAATGCAGGAGTAGAGGATTGGCATTTCTTGGGATTTTTGGTACTTTCCACTAACGAATTTAAGGTTCAATGGATCAAGAGCAATGTCTTTCAATCTGTATCTGTTGCATGTTCAATATCCACGAAAGAAAATCCTAAATTGGAGAAGGTGTTGGGGCTACAAGTCCGTGCTTTCAATTTTTATATTACTTAGATTTGTATGGAAAATATTCCTAATACCTAATTTTTTTAACATGGTTATACATATTTTTTTATCAGATATTATGCCTATTTTATTAAGAAAAAATTATAACCTATATTGTTGACCATTTGATAGATGATTAGTTATTATAAAAAGAAGCTATTATAAAAAGAAAGATGCAAACTAGTTTTATTGAGTCTTTCTATTAGTATTTTTTAATGAATAAAAAAGAAAAATAATATATTAAAAATAGAGATTTATTTATAATTACAAAAATCATATCTACAACATAAACTTTTTTTATTAAGAATTAATTGCTTTGCAATTATTTTCATTAATTTTAATCAACATACTAAATATATGATTAACCTATGATACTTTCCCAACATTACCCACACAAATTAATCAACATACTAAATATATGATTAACATGTAGTACTTAGTATGACCTTTGGATATGGATTGTTGGCATAAATAAACCCATCCCAAACTAGTAAATAACATTAAATAATCAGCTTCAATTAAAATAAGTAAATTAGCACAACCACAAGTAAAGCGACATGTGAATATCAATAGGCACAACCAAAGATAGTAGGCTATTAAACAAAGGATAAAATATATAAGTTTATATCCATTATTCATACCATATTGTTAGAGTTAATATAAGCACAAAACAAATACTATTAAAAAAATTGATATGAAAAAACAAAAACAAATTTCTTACCTATTTATTTATCCACTCTTTAACTGAAGTTTATTTGAATCTTAATCCAGATGCATTTATTAAGCATAACAAGATAAGATGAAAATGAAATGAATCCCTGCTATTACACTTGTTGATATGGTCAAGCAAGTCCAAAATATGAGATAATATCTAAAACCTATCAACATAATGAGGGACGTTGAAAGCCAATATCTAAATCATCTCACGGAAAGGAACCTACAAGCTCACTCAGTAAACATGGTTTCTAAATCACCCCATCGAAAGGAATTTGAAAGATCACTAAGTAAACACAATTCATTGAGTCACTATGTAGTAAACACGATATCTAAATCACCTCACCGAGAGGAACCTACAAGATCACTAAGTAAACACAGTTCATTGAGTCATTGTGTAGCAAACCTAGTGGTCACTCGACAAGCATTTTTAATTAAGTCAATCATGTAGTAAAATTCGGAAGCAGAGGATATATATACTAGTTAACTTCAGAAGCATAGGCTAAATCTAGTATCTAACTTAAATAGATTTCTAGTAAATAGATCTACTAACTAACTAGATGTCTATTGATTATGGATTTCCATCAATCCTTGTTCTTGTAAATGGATCTGTTTTGAAAATGAATTTGTGTAATTAATTGCATGAGTGCATATATTGGAATTTATTTTGCACAAGTATTTTGGGATATCCAACAGTAATATCAAAAGATCCCAAAGATCCCGATGTTAACAAGTTTATTTTGCAAACTGATGGTTGGCTATCCGTTCCTTAATATCCATGATAAGAGGAAGGTTTGGTGGGGCATTGAAGAAGCAAGCATTCCTCACATGTATGTCTCTTCAAATCTATTTGCTGGGTATTTAGAAGTAGTTTTAGCACATCTTGGCTGCCAGGCCTCCTTATGCCTCCCTACGACTCGCTAGGAAGTAGTTATCTATGGAGATGGTAACGTGAAAGGTTTGTCATGATATATATATATATATATAAAACATTAACATTAACATTGCTATGATTTGTATGAAATCCTATTATATATATATATATGATCTTATTATTATTTTTCTACAGTTGTTTGGGTGGACGGAGATGATATTAGAGTATACAATCCGAAAAAAAATGATGATCCACGCACTCTGAATAAGATTGTATATATCAGGCCATCCCAAAATTTACTTTCTCAGAAGGATCTTGTGGCAAAGTGGGAACAACTCTTGGGAAAAATTCTAAAGAAAACATATGTTTCTGTCGAGGATTTTCTTGTAGGAATGGAACTTCCAAGTTCCAACCCTTTGCAAGGAGATGGAAGGTCGGGTAGCGGGCCTTATCCCAACAATGGCGCCCAAACTGTTTATATCCAACCATTCATACTTATTACTGTCCAAACTCATCTTACGCCCATTAAACTTCTCGACGAGGGTTTTTCCTATAAGTAGCCCAATCTGTTCTACACGATGATCTTCACCTACCACTAGAGTAACTCTACCCCTAAGGCTTAATGACTCTGCACCTATACTTCCGGGATCCTCTCACTAGGGGAGAGCTACATCCACCTTTAAATTCATCGATCAAAACCATTGACCCAACGAATCCACATTGCACCTCACAACTTTCGGCTCTGGAACACTGTAACCCTCCACGGAGAATTGAGATAGACACTGGATCAACGATAGTGCAGAGACCAAAAAAAATACTCGCTAAGTTCATATTAAGCCTTCCATATCTAAACTTTAAAGGAAGCAGTGTGAAGCCCTAAAAATCAAATTCAAAATCCTGAATTAGATGGATAAAACACTGTACATACTTGCAAATTCACAACAACCAAGTGGCAATCAGGCTTCATTTTTTTGCTTCGTCTAATCGCTAGTTCTTGCTTCACTTAGCCATAAATAAACCAAACACTATCTACAAACCATCCCAATGATCCCAGTCTCCTAGCTAGATCCGATCTTGCTCCATTTATTAACAATAAAACAAGTTGCAAATTGGTTTATTTGGGGCAGTTTCAAGCTTCCAGTGGCAAATTGGAATGGCTGGGAAGTGGGTGGGCTCTCAGAAAAGATTCAACAAAAAAAGGGCAAGCCGTATGATTTGCTTGATACAGCAAGGAAAACATAGTGAGGGAAACAAGAACCATAGGATTGGCAAAGAAAACCCAAGACAGGCGGTGCCGAGCCTCACTGCACAAGATTACATAAGTTTCAGCCTTCCAGATTATGGAATTTGCCCCAAAATGCCGAATTAGGGGCCAAATTCCAGTACGTATGATCCAACTAGCTTCCTTAATGAATTTTCTGTTAAACAACTCAAGCATTAATGCTACCATCTACCACTGCCATCTTGCTACAGCTCGCCAGTCCTGCATGCGTGACTCATGAGTCATGAGTCTTCAGCCTACAAGGTTACCAGTGACCACGAATCCACTATTCATGAATGACATAGGCGATGACATTAAAAGCAATTTAAAATCTTATAAGACTGCCAACTCGACAAATAACTGAATATTTTTTAAAATTAAAAAAACAATTAACATAGATCATTAATAATTATTGATGTGAATCATGATTATTTGTGATTCGTGAACCTACTACCATACTACCTAGTTTATACAATTTGTGATTTGTGAATACCTAGTTTATACAATTTGTGATTTGTGAATTGTGACTATACATTGTCTAGTTTAATTAAGTCCGTCTTAAATGACTTTTATGCCATAAATGGGAGATTGGAATGGGAAATTTGGTAATGTTTACAGTTTAACCGACCAAACCTGAAACGACATTACAACTTATGGGCTAGTAACTATCCAGAATCCATACTGCATACGATGTCCGAAAAATATTAAATGAGCAAATTTTTGTGTTGCCTTTCTATTGCAATTTTATTCAACAATTAATGGTTCAACAATTAATGGTTTCATTATTGACAAGCTTGCTAACAATTTTTATTTTACAGAGTAAAATTTACAACGGTCTTTTATGACGTGTAAAATCATGCCTAACGGGCCTTGAAGGCTTCAAATTTGAACCCTGCTTCCACCAACAAGCTAATATGTAGTAATTTGGGCAACCTGATTTTTCAAATTAGTTCTTAATACTATTATGTATATCAAGAAGTGCACACAATGCACGAAAATATGCAAATAAGACATATATGTTTGATGTATTATTCTTCAACAAATAACAAACATGTGCGTGATATAAGATAATGATGTACACAATACATATGAATTTGTTTTTAATACTCAACGTATAAGGTGAGATAAATAACGTTATAACTACAAGATAAAAGATTCAAACTGATCTATTTAGATATCATCACTTTAGGCATAATATATATCTTTATACTAATATTAACAAGTGCTGCGTGGCAGCGATACCTACCCAGATTGATAGGTCGATAGTAGGTGTCCACATGCTTTGCGTTTCTCTAGTCAAATGCAAAAATTGAGTAAGAAGAAATGCATTTTATTATTTGTCATTAATCATAAGGCCTTGGAATTGAAGAAAATGAGATTTATATAAATTAATAATGTGAAATTATAAGTTTATCATAAATGAGTTTCCAAGGAAAGTGGGTGTCTGGTCTGAATCTTTAGGCAATTATCAATCAAGCTCATGGAGAAGGTGTCGGAGGGTATGAAATCGAAACTGACTGCAGTGACCTCATTCTTCTCGGTTGGGGGTAATAATTCTGATGAAGTGGATATCGTATACCTCACTGCTATTCTCAACCGTATCATCCTTGAGGAAGTGGGATATCGTTTCTACCTTTTCACCATTAGGCCATGCGAAAGACAGAAATACACTTGCATGAGACCCTGGGGGTGGTTAGGGCATTAGGCCATGCGAAAGACAGAAATACACTTGCATGAGACCCTGGGGGTGGTTAGGGAGTGGGGGTTGAACAGCCGACCGATAATTCCCTCCGAGACCGAAAAACAAACAAAGTTTGTCAAAATATTTGTGTCCTCGAACCATGAGCCCCAGCTTGCATGCATGCAAGGTGGTAAGCATACCTCGTACACTACAAACTCACTTCCCCTTCAAAGTGGATTTGTGTCGGTAAACGCGGGCATGAATGCAAGATGTCGTGCTTAAGTTTGAAACAAGACCTCTTTACAATGGATACAACGTTCAACCCACTGCATTTATGAGAACCCATAACATAGAGGCTAATTCCAATATTTTTTTTCAACTTCCCACCGTGGATTTGGTTGTTGCAGAGCCTGCTTACGTTATTTAAACCCAGGTACGTTCTTCATAGAAAGCAAAACCAAAATTTTTGTTTTACGATCGAGAAAACTCAGAGAAATTCCCCCCCTCACATTCAAGCTAACATAGTGTAGCGTTAGAAGACTCACGACATAAAAAATTATTCCATTTATAGTATGTGAATGACGGAAATCTAGCTCTAGGTATCTATGCTTCTTCCCTGCAAATTGGGTTAAACTTCTATCCACATTGTGTTAAACATTTGTGCTTCTTCCCTAAAAATTGACTTGAATTTGAGTATTCACAGAGCTAGATTGCTTCTCAATTGCAGTGCAAAATGCTTTGAGAAGGCCAAGGATACGAGGGTTCTATTCCATAGGAATCTTATTCCTATGACAATAAGCAAAAGAAGGTGCCGGATGCAAGGAAAGGCATCAGATTTCTTGTTTCTTGATTGCCAGAACAGGTAAATCCAATGGATTTCTTGCTTCTTGATTTATTGTACAGTACAATGGATATCTTTTGAACGACATGTTATCCCATTTACACCCTTGTAAGTAGTACATATGATATCCATCATAGATTAGCATAGATTTCATTTCATTTTGAGGGTTGGTTAGTCATACTTGATAATGTCGATCTGCAACATAATCTAAATCTTTACTATCATGTTGATGAACAATAGGATAAAACACGTAGATATCTAGGATGTGCATCAGCGTGTTGTGGATTGGAAGCCCTGCCAATGGTGGAAGGCCAAGCATTTAACACTAAGGTCAAGGTTACACACACTACGAACCTAGTTTTTATGTACGACCATGTTACTCAATAAAGTGCCCTGTGTATTTACTTCCACCTGAATTAGTGTGCATTATGTATATTGACCTTAAAGAACTAAGTATGCCTTCATGCATTGGTTTGAAGTTGAACTTTTGAAGAGCATATCTAACAGGGAAGAGCAATGGCTACATCAAAATGGATTGCTATGGAAGTCTCAATCAGATGCAAAGAAATGTCTGCATTAAGTATGAATTCTGATTGTTAAATGAAATGAATTGAATAATACTAGGAAAGGACTGACATAAAGAAAGAAAGTATATTTTGTTCACTCGATTGGTCTGGTAATTATTAATTATCATTTGGAAGACACACATACTTTGTAATTGGCATCTGTAATTTTGTGTGTGTTGGGGGGCATGCATTTACATCATATTGTTGTTATATGCATTTATGTGATGGTGTTGGCATTGCTCGTTTATAGAATGCAACATTAGTTATCCCAAACTTTGAAGTAGAGGCATACTAGAATGATACCAGGTTATATTGTTGATTCCTGTTATAACGCCAGAGCTTCGAGACTTGGCTCTTGGACCCTATGCGCTGTTATACTATGCTTTGTATATATTATTTTATTTAGTAATCATGACGATGCATGGAATTCAACGCAGCCGACCTAATTCTATGTTGAAATATGATTTCTTGCTGTAAATTTCATAAATTTGTGCTATGTTGCAGTGAAATTCAACGGAGTACAGTGTTCAATCTAAGCTCATATCTCAACTTTGATAAACTAAATCAATGGGAAAAAGATCACTTATAAATATACTAACATCGTGAATGTTTGAGGTAGCATGCTGAATAATGCTTTGTTTTCGCTTGTTGCGGATGTGGAACTACTTCCTATTTCTTTGAACTTCGCTGATTTGTATCCAAATCTCTAACGAAGGTAGGGTTATTTATTTGAATTGTTTTAATTATTGTAATGTGTTATTCTGATGTATAAATCAAATAAATCAAATGAAATCAAATTCTTTTCATGGCTTTTATAAAATTATCCTCAGAAGATGATTTGTTAAGAAGAGAGTTTTTAAAATAGGATATCGAAACATTTTGTAGCAGGTTTCAATAATGATACATTAAATGATGGTTATATGTCTTATATGTCTCACGTTAATATTTATATGACAATGTAATGGAAGGTAGCCCTAAAATCCCATTCCCGATACAAAGAGAGAGAAATAGGTTTGGCAAATCCCATTACCTAGGCTGCCATCGCGGCAATAACAATTCAAATTATAAGACAATCAGTTTGTAGAGAAATTTGATTTTTAGATTAATAAATAAAAAAATTGTTGAAAACTTAGGTTAAAATGCATAATGCCATTCGGTCAAAGGCAACCCATACATAGTCAACACTGATCGAAAACAATATACCATGCCTCTTGGCAGGTATAATAATGGATAATAACATTGATAGTATTATTATATATTCATTATTTTACAATTATAATTTTAATATTAACAAGATTAGAAATATATGAAGTTTGATCCAATTCCATAATTCTTTAGATGTGTTTGTTAAATATTAAAAAATTAAAAGGAGGTCTTTTTACTATATATAGTTTTATATCCAACGATATTTTGGTAATTTGGCAAGAACATATTATATAATTTGATGACAAATTTATAGAGTTTTATGATATTTATTCAAGGTTAAAATTATATCTTGTTTGAAACTCTTGCTTTTGTTTGAAACTCTTGTTTTAACAATCAATGTTGCTCAGATCAAAACCCTTAAATGGTGTTTCCAAAATCACCAAGGATTACCCTAGAACCCCCATTTTTCTTTTGAAAGTTAAAATTACAACTTGCTTAAAACTACAACTCTAATGGCCATTATCGTTGCAACAAAAATGTCAAAATCAACCCCTAGATTGAAAAGAGATGCTTTTGGTCATATATTTCTATCAGGTAATATTGCAGGAATTTTGAAACTACAACACAATTTGTTTTGATATCTATAAAATGAAAAAGGAAGAAGACACAATTGACCCAAAAAACATTTAAAATTTTGAAAATAAAACAAATTTTTAATTAAAAAAACCATTAAAAACATTAAACATTAAAAAAATTATAAAAAAATAAACCATCATAGATCCATTTTAAACCTCGTATATTCAAGCATCCGAGAATCATCCAATTTCTTGAGTTTTTTTTTTTTTTTTTTAATCTTAAAATTTTTACATGCCTAGAAAAGTTTATACCTTAAGAAATTTGATCCATCTTGAGGCTTCATAGTTTTGGGTTTAGCATCAATCTATGTTGGTTTTTTTTTTTTTTAACTAGCCAACATGGTTTTTTCTAACAACTTTTTATTTGCTTTGAAATTTTTATTTTATGACCCAAGATATATTTTTTTATTACCTTTGATTTGGTTTCAATTTTTTAATTTACTAGTCGACATGAACTTTTTTAATTAATTTTTGTTTTTGGTACATAATGCTACATTATGTGACAACATCTACCCCATATTAGGTTGGAGAGAACCTTGATATTCACAATGCCAAAAGAATAAAAACATAAAAATATGATATTTAGAAGGTGGGGTGGTAAGGGAGGTTATGTGGGAGTGGGGAGGAGGGTCAGAAATGAGGGGATGATTCCATAATCGAGTCCCCCTTTCTACGCAGAAATAACTAAGGGTTTTACAATATGGGGGTGGAGAGGCAAGGCTCGATTCCAAAATCAGGACGCTAATCCCTCCCCTTTCATATGGTTTTAAAGTACCATGGTCCCTTTTCCCATGGTTTTAAAAAACCATGGGAAAATGTGGGGATGGGGAGGGGTGGCCGATTTTGGAATTGATCACTCCATAATTCCCCTTCCCGCTTTTTACTATTACCCTGTTTTATTTTTTAATAATTTTTTTAATGATTTTTAAGGTTTTGAATATGTTTTTGAATGTTTTTATTAATTTTTTTTCAAATTTTTTGAAATTTTTTGGGTCAATTTTGTTGTCTTTTTTTTTCATTTTTAGAGTGATTTAAAAAAAAATTAAATAGTTGTTTACATTTTGAAAGAAGAAAGCAATGTTACTAGTAGCATTTTTTTTTTTCGATTTGGGGAATTATTTTGACATTTTTGTTACAATTGTGGCAAGTGTTAGGGTTGATGTTTCAATCAAGTTATAATTTTATCCTTAGAAATAAAAATGAGGGTGCCACATGGTGATTTTGGGTAATTATGAAGAGCACAATTTTAGGGTTTTTATTGCATCAAAACTAGTTGTTAAGGCCATGATTTAAAAAAAATGTAATTTTAACCCTGATTAAAAATGAGGGTGTTTCTGGGAGAACCATTTTTCGATTTGGGGGTTGATTTACAACCTAATTGCAGTGGTATTGGCCATGGTCGGACAAGGTTTCAAAAAATTTATAATTTTATCCCCCCCTATTATACCCTTATTTTACAACCTAGGGGATCCTTAGAGACAATACCTATCTGCTTAGCTGAAACCAGCTTCATATACCCTTCGCTTGGACCATTTTTTACTACCATCACCCATTGCATGCAATATGGGGGAAATGGTCACATTTCCATCACTCCTTACATGATTGTCAAGAGGTGAAACCATAACTCCTTACTATACCTTAGGGAGGTGATGGTCTTCCTTTGCATTGTTTTTGGATGAAATTCGGGATGATCACTATTGTGATTAGAGTCCACCTCATTTTGGCATGGGAACACACACACCATCTCGAGTCCATGTGTTCTTTGGAATCTGCATTCATCATCCCTTCATTTACCATCACCTATATACTAAGGCCATTTTATGAGAAAGGGGAGACTCTTTGCTTAGTGTTGTTATGCTATGGGAATCCCTAGTGCATCCTACAACCATTTGTGATTATCTCGGTTGAGTCAAAGAAGGTTTGAAACATGATGCTTGGAGGATATCTACAACATGACAATGTATTATTTGATGTAATCCCTCATATATTGCATGTGTGTTCCCATGTGTGTGCACATTCCCCCCCCCCTCCACATCTAATGTATTCTTATGGATTTAATTTCTTATATCTTAATGTGTAATGTGATTTTTATGATGGAGTTGATCTCCCTTGAGTTGATCAAGTTAGATCTTGTTGGATCTCGATTTTATCTTTATAGATTTGGTTTAGATATAATGTTATATGCTATTTATATGCAAATTTTATATATGTTGAAAGCATTTGAGGAAGGCTATGTTGTCTATGTGTGTGCAAATTATTAGCCAAGTAGAGATGGAGTAAATTCTATCAAATATACATCAATTTGGGAGCTATTAACACCAACATGATTCACATAGGCCAAGGTATCTTCTTCTTCCTTATTTCCTCTTCATATTTTGTATGTGAATGTGCATGATATCTAGTGGGTGAAATTATAGTGGTCCACCTTCTCTGTCTATCTTGGTTTAGGGAAAGGATCTGAGGGAGGTCTCACCTATCCATAGGAGGGAAATCTCCAAAACAAAATTGGAGACTCCACTGAGGAGTTTTCATTATTTTTTATCCTTTGAGTTCTTATTAATTCTTATTTTATTGACCTTAGTTATCCTTCTACTAGTCATTAGAATCTTGTTGCATTATTTGTGGACCTATCCAACCCATAAAACCACTCATATTTGGGTTTAATTGTCTGTTTTTGAGCCATTTACATGGATATCTCGCCCTCCTTTTGAGAACCGAAGTGAGGCTATCCTTCCCTATAGAAACTTAGTGAGGTGATGATACCATGACCATCACTCCCTATTGGTCACATAAACAATAAAGGCAATGCTAAGTTTCTTGTTGGATGAGTTTTAAGCCATTTTCTCTCATTGCAAGTTTGTTCTTAGAATCGTGTACTGGTGTACCTGACCTATGTATAAAAATCAAACAATCTCCCTTTTTGGTGTTTACTTAGTTTTTATTGATTTCATAAACTCTTTATTTGGTGTTTTTTGTTAGCCCTTGTATTAGTGCGTAAGTATCCAATTCAATCCCTCTAGTTTGGTGGTGATCTTCTCCTAGACTATTTCAACCTCTGCTATTGTTCATACAACTGTGTTTACTTAGTTTTTCTATAGGGGAAGTCATTTTTTCTTTCATCATCAAATATTTTATGCCAAGGATTGGGATACTTGCAAGGAGCATATGTGGTTACCGAGTTAATTAGAGGTCACAACTTTGGATTGTTGATCTTATTTGATTGCCACTATTTTAGGATACATGTTACATTCATTTTCTTCTTATTTGTTTGTTTCACATTTGAAAAAACAAGTGAAAACAAAAAGATTTTTACATTTTGCATGTTCATAGCTTCTAGTTTTGTTGTTCTTGTTTTGTTTGATCACATTGCTTGTCAAGATTGTATATGACTATAACTGCATTTGGGATGGTTTTGTGTGTCATTGGGATCTTTGTGTGGCACATTGTTATTGTTGAAAAAGGAAAGGAGATATCTTCCCTCTCATAGATAGTTGTTCATTGAACACAAATATTGCATCCTCATTTCTTGCATGCTTTTTGTTTGAAGAGTCAAGAGTCTATAATATCATCAAATCTCATTCCATTTATCGTTATTAAGCAATCAACATCCATAAAATAAAGTGATTAATTAAAATTAATTATACATTTTATTTGGTATAGAAAACCCACATTATATTATAGTATAGGGGCTTGGATTAGGATTGGAGAGGACACTCACCAAGGCCACAAAATTAATATAGAGTGATTAAAGAGGAAAAATCCATTAGTAATGAAACGAGCTTTCTGAGAAATCTCTTATAACACAAGAGTCAAGTACAAGGTCAATTTAGGTGCATTTGGGAGATATCCCCTCTTGATGTGCTTAGTGGGTCCTTGGATGTATTGGAGTTCCATTCAATTGGAAATTCCTTGAGGTGGGATCTTTCTAGAAGGATTTAGGTTTTAGACTTGTGTCTTACATTCCCTTCCCACACGTTTGAACTTTACTTATGATTTTTATTGTTGGCCTTCATTTTGTGAAGTGGTAAACTTAATATCTATTCCTAGGTTCCTACATGGGTGTTTACAAGAAGGAAATGCTTGTGGTACCTAATACAAACAATAATAATCTACTTTCTCTACATTGGAGAGTGCTCCGCAGATACTTGGACCTTGGATTAAATGGAGAAAGAGGGGTTACTGTCAATTCCTCTCACTTATTCATTGGTGGCTTGAGCCCCACCTCCAGAAGAGTCCTTTTACCATATTGGTTTTCTTCATGTTGATTGCCTAGAGTTTTGGCTAGGGGTGTGCTTACCTAGTTATGTTATGGAGATTTCTCTCCTGTGGACAAGTGAGACCTCCATTGCATATGATCCAATATATACAAAGGGGTTAGACCACTATGATTTCACCCACTAGATATTGTGCACATTCACATACAAAACATGAAGAGGAAAGAAGTAGGAAGAACATACCTTGGCTTAGGTGAAGTATGTTGGTGTTGATAGCTCCCAAATTGATGCATATATGATAAAGTTTTATCCAACTACACTTGGATATCAATATACACACACAGACAAAAAAAAATTCCTCAAATGCTTCCAACATATATATATATATAATCACATATAAATAGCATATAACATTAGAACTAAAGAAAATTTATAAATATAATCCAAATGCAAGTACAAGAGCTAACCCGATATACTCAAGGGAGATAAAATCCACATTAAATATCACATTACACATATCAATCTAAGTAATTACATCCATAATAATATATATGATGTGGTGGGGGGGGGGGGGGGGGGCTAAATACACATATCCATATATGTTGTAAATAAGAACAAGTACATCAAATCATACCTTGAGTCATCATGTAGATATCCTTCAAGATTCCTTCTACAAATTTTTCTTGACTCAACCATGATGATAAAAAATGGTTGTAGGATGCATTGGGGATTCCAACATCATAACAATAATAAGAAAAGAGTCTCTCCTTTCTCATGGAATGGCCTCAATATATAGGTGCATGGTGAATGAAGAGGGGATGAATGTAGACACTAAAGGACACATGGACTTGAGATGGTGTGTGAGTTTCCATGCCAAAATGAGGTGGAATCTGACCACAGTAGTGATCCTCCCTAAACTTTTAAAAAAAACATACAAAGGAATAGCATCGGCTTGCTAAGGCATCGTAAGGAGTGATGGTGTCACCCACTAACATGCATGCAAGGAGTGATGGAAACGTGAGCATTTACCCCCAATAAACATGCAAGGGGTGATGGTGGTAAAAAGAAAGACAAGATAAGGGTATATGAAGGTGGTTTCAACTAAGCAAATAGGTAATGTATCTAAGGAGCCCCTACGGTGGAAAATAATGGTATAAAATATGCCCCATAAAGATGTCAGAAGAGAGATTGATGGCTGAAACACTTTACAATATTAATATGGCAACGTAAGGAAATGAAAGAAAGAAATCAGAGATAACCTGTCATCAATAATCAACTAGGTATGCATATATCATCCTCGAGGTAGGTATACACATGATCGGTTAAAGAAGTATAAACCATGGCCTCCAAGAAAGTACATTGTAGATACATGGATAATGTGCAAGATCATGGCCATACAAAAATACATAATGGATCCATGTTATAAAATGGATCATAGCCATGAGAGAATACAATGTAGATCTATGTTGCAATATAAAATTAGGAGTACATATAGCATCACTCATAGTGTTAAGATGGTCCCCATATATAGTCATAATTGGTGATATGAAATCCAATGCAGTTTGGTAGGGGAAGCAAGGATGAATGATGGCAATCCCTAAACCCAAGGTCTTCGTTCCAAACCCCGATGGTGTGATTCTATGAAATGTGAATAGATGTATTAAAGTTGAACATGTGAGAATCCATTTGATTACTATTCAATGATGTTTATTGTTAACAAACACAAGGGAATCCATTGATGATGATTATGGATCACAAGGAACATATTACAATCTAATAAGTGTGAATATATGATATGATGTTGAACACTTGAAGAATCAATCGATCAGGAGTCAATGATGGTTACCCCTTCTCGAATGCAAGGAACACCTGCCACTAATGACTGCAAGATCCAGGGTAGTTATGGTTTCTAGATTCACTTCAAATATAGGAGTTGGCGTCAGTAGGAAAGACCCCATCAAAGGAGGTCATAAATGTATCCCCCATAAATTAACATGAAAAAAACATCGATATATGTGATAAATATAAATAGTATCATCAAGTATAATAGACTAACACATGGATGGATGAACAGAAGGTCAATGGGACTGAAAAATGACCAACTTAGGATGACATTCCCTTAAACATATAGCATGATAACTATGTGATCAAGAAACATAGACTCAATAGAATCATATAGACCATAGTGCAACAATGGAAGAGGCATTGAAGCACCCTACATAGTGATTAGAAGAGTAACCAATCAAGGAAGTACTGTGAATCAAGAAAATGGTAAGGATCCCAGGCATGCAGATAACCCAACTCTAAGACAAATATGAAAATAAGTGCCATGTTCAAGGGTGATGTACTAGATTTCTGCCACTCTCCACACCCCCCCCCCCCCCCTTTTATTTTTAAGTACCTTCTTCATTTTTTAATGATCTTGAAAAATAGATAGAAGTATGCTTGATAATATATTTTTTGTAAAATTTTAGCAAGCCCAAAAAATTAAACTTGAAGTATTCTTCAATTTTTAATGAACTTAAAGAAAGGATAGATGACTGCTTGATACAATGTCTGTCCCATTAAATTTTAATGAGTTTGAAAAAGTAAACTCAAGTCCATATTCATATTTTAACGATATTGAAGAAGAGAGAGAAAATTGATCAATATATGTCCATTTTTGTAGAATTTTAATGAGATCAAAAAGGTAAACTTGATACCTCATGTTTTTAATGATATCAAAGTAGAGAAGAAATAATACTAGTAAGGGTACATTTTCCATAAAAGTTTAATGAGCCCCAAAATTCAACTCGACGCCTTATATTTTTAACAAGCTCTACAGAGGGAGCAAAAAATGCTCACAAATATAGTTTGTCCATGGAAGTTTAACGATCCTAGACAAGTCAACTCTGGTCCATCTGTATTTTTTAAGGAGCTCAAAGAATACAAATAGAAATGACCCATATGGTGCCTTTTTCGTTCAGTTTTAATGAGCCCAAAAAAGGATAAAAGGATAGTCGGTAGGAGAAAATGAGTGGTACAAGAGGGTGTAAATATATTCCTTTGTGCATGAAACCAACTGGATGATACACGGTACAAGTGTGGAAATATGAGAAAAATGGGACCACTCATAGACGTAGTTCTCTCCCTAGGTAGGGTATTTCAATAGGAGCTAAAGTGAGGCATTAAGCTAGCGAGTGTGACTACATTAGAGTAGGAATAATGAGATATGTAAACGAAAGACAACAACACAAAACTGACCAAGTTCACCCAACCATGTAATAAATAAAAAAGTGGGAACCCCAAGGGATGGCCTAAATAATAATGATAAGGGAGGAAAATGAGGCTCATTCATGTGAGATTCATGGACTACAAGGGCTCTTGTTCCTACCATAATAACACAATGGGAACTACATAATAATCTAGGCGCTACTCTAGGATAACCATGTGGGGTAGGCACTACCACACGAGTTACGACATATTTCAAATGGAATGGATAAGGTAGAAACTTAGAGGGATTGAACCTATAGAGTTACGATGAGAATAATGGCGCATACATAAATGTAATGTGCAAGCATAAAAATTTGATCCATATATGCCATGGGAAGAAATTACATACCATAAGAGGATGTCGCCAAATACTCCTATGTCTCATCTGTCAAATCTTGAAAAAATAACCAAACTTATCTCCAAAACACATGTTAATAGCCCAAAAAGATTAAAAAAAAGGAAAAAAATGCACATATGTAAGGTTTTTGTATTTTAAAGTTTTTAATGTTTTTCGTTTTTTAATGTGTTGCAAGGGATCAAGACATAAAATAAACACAAAATAAAAAATGCACATCACACCACATTATGTATAAAATACAAAGAACTACACGACAATGTGGCCTATGTGTAACAATTGCACAAGCAAGTCCCATTGTGGGGCCTTTCCATATGATCTCCATCGTAATTGTCTAACTCATATCCCCCCTTATGTAACATACATTTAACTTTGTAGGGATGTCTCCATAAGGGTTATGTAATTGAAACAAGGGCGTGCATAATGCTCCCCCACCTTTTCTTGATCATAAAGAAGAGATTCACTATGGTACTTCTCTTCCTAAGGATTGTCATTAATATCCATGACTTGTATAAGGCCTCATTCAAAGGTAAGACATCATTGAAAAATTCATGTGAAATAGGTGAAGAATCATCCTAAGAGGGAAAGGGATTAGGATCAACAACTAGGTGAGGATAAAAATAAGGATTAAGATAAAAAACTGGACGAGGATCTTAATCAAGATCATGATCAACAACTGGGTAAGGATCACGATCATGATCAATAACTGGGGGAGGATCTGAATCAGGATCGAGATAAAAAACTAGGTGAGGATCATGATTAGGATTGACAAATGGGTGAGGATATAAATCAGGATTGAGATCGACAACTGGGTGAGGATAGAGATCGCATTCAGAATCATTAGACATTTATTAAATAACTTGGTAAGCAAACTCCATGGCTAATAAGGGAATTGAATCTCCAACACACTCAACTTTCATAGGTTCAAGTATGAACCAAGGATTAGACGAACCAAGGGAACTATTAAATATGGAATCGATCATGCAAATATGATCTTCCACCTTATAGGTACTAGGAGTTGGGAAGGGGAAGGACCCCATCAATGATGAATATTTAAACAAACCAACACTCCCACTTTCATACACTTTCATGGAATTGCCAAAAAATGGAATATTACTATTAGGGTTTAGGTGCAAATCTGGTGTGTAGTAAGAAAGTTGGTCTATGGTGACAATATTCCCTTAATAGGGGAAGAAAAGGAGTCAAAATATCAATGAGAATATTTCCTTCATGTCATACAACCAATTAATCACATGTAACAAATTATAGTCTAAGGGAGAATGGACCACCTCGACATCAACATTAATAATTCCCCCCTAGTTCTTTGGTAAGCATTAAAGATTCTACGAGGTGTAAATGTTCGACTGTCAAATGCTTTTAATGATGTGGAAGAGTAGACATGCTCAAGAGTCCTATCACATACAAAAATGATACAGACATAACGCAAGTAGAGGAACCTTTGTCAATACCAATTAGAAAGATACTATTCCCATGTAAGAGTACAAGAATTTGAAAAGGGTGAATCCATGATGACGGGTAACACTTTTGGCTAAAAATGATGATGAAAATCTATTTTTTTGCTGATTTATTAAATTGAACCCCTCAAAATTCATATTTTCCATGTGAATTATGAGATGCAACAAAATACAAATTACAAGGAATTTTGTTGTCTTTCCATATATATTTTTTGAAAATTTGATAATATCATTTAATATGTCAAAACTACATTTAATGATATACTTGTCATTGTAAATTTTAGGAAAAGTTTAGAAGTGACTCATGTGAATGTAAACTAATTTAGTTATAAATGCAGAATTTTTTAAATTATATATATGGATACAATCTACACAGAATGCACTCGAGAGTACATTTTTTTTGTATTTTTCTTCTGAAAATTGCATATTTTATTAATTTTCAAAAGTGACCAATGACAGTTTTAATCACATTATGTACACACTTGTGTGCACGTAAATAACAATATTGTTAAAAAAGTAAAAAAAAAAAAAACCCTTTTGAAGAGGACCTATTTCTCTCAGGCTTACGTATTTTTAAATTTTTTTTGGTTGTGCACTTTTGGTGTTGTTGATTTTTCCTTGCATTGCTTTGAAGTTGTGGACATGGTTTTCAAGATTAAGTTTGAAAATAAAATTAAAAAAAACCATACGAAATACAAAACACATAAATTATATGTTAATGGAAATTAATTAATGAATTTACTCGTATGAATTCCGCCACCTAAGGTGCATCATGTTATCACTGGATTTGTATCCTAATTCCACCATAGATTTTTCTTACAAATCACATTTTCCTCTATTATAATTAGGTTTCTTAGTTTATATTAATTGATTACTCAATAGTTTGTTATTTCCTTTGTACATTTTTTATGGTAAATATGATAAAATGTGGCTCATTTTCATTAATTCTTCCAAAATGTGTTTATAATATGATGTGATATTTCAAATTTGACACATTGATGAATATTATAAATATGGTGAATGTTCTATACATTATAATTATCATAGTACATTCCGACAACATAATACATAATGAAGTTACAGGTTGGCACTGTCGGATTGCCCAAATTTCAAAATTAAGGTTTGACACTTGTCATAAACTGGGCACATGTTAGGTGGAGGAGCATCTTCTCATAATTATTGGCATAAGCTTATGTACCAGCTGTTCTAGAAATAATGAGTTTCATTGAACTGGGTGTTGTGTACTCAGATTTTCCTTACCTACTAATTTATGGAACCCGATTTCTTGGTGTCAGTTAACTGTTTCATATCAGAACATCTGTTCAGATTTGAAGATGTGACCTAGAAGGAGTTGATACTTGTCAAAATGAAGAAGAGAAGTGGTAAAATGTGCAGGATTGAACCGACAAATGTAAAATGGGACAAAATTTCCTCAATGTGAAAAAATGATGAAGGGCGCAGAATGGTTTTCATTCTTTGAAAGATTTAGTGGTCATAATATGGAAGTGACAAATGATATTGTCAATAACTATACCAATCCATTTGTGATTTTTAAAACCTTGAGATTTAAGGTAAGCGAGGCTACAATTGCAAAATCAACAAGCTTATCCATCGAAGGTGAATGCTGGTTTAAAAAACATTTATTCGAGATTGATTTAAGCATATTTCAATTGCCTGGCTATAAACAATTGGATTGGAGTAAGGGGGTTCATCTTAATAATTTCAATAAGGAGTGGAGGGAAATTCTTAATGTTGTACAAAGCTACATCACATGTGAAGGCTGATTTGCCACAGTTTTCAGGTATTATTTGAGGTTTTTGTTGCATCTAAATTGGCAATATAGGTTAATTTTACCCTACTACTTGTTTCAAATCCTATAAAAAATGGTCACAAGGGTAAAAAATCATCCCGATCATACCAATCATTCTATTTTTCATCACGACCTAGTCAAATTATTGATAATGAATGAGTTGAAGAATCTTGAAAGATATTGGAAGCACTTTTTTTTTGGTCTAGTTTTGAACCAGAGACACCTGAAGCAACAAATGATAACATTATTCACACTAATGGTGAAGAAATAGAGAAGAAAACTAGAGGTTCGAGAGGGAAGAAGAGGAAGGTTGAATAAGGAAATAATCAACCAGAGAATAAATGAACTAGTTTGGGTAAAACTAGCATTCTAGCTAGGGTACAAAATAAAGCAGTTAATTCATACTAGATTGACTTCTGAATGTATATAAAGTATAAAAGAGACTAATAACACTTCATTGAAAATATAAAATCCCTCAAATCATTCCCACAACCTTTCTTATTCCTTATTGCACTCAGATTTATCGATTTCCCCCATTACAATGACAAAACAAGATTTTTATGTGAAACTGAGAAGGTAAACTTTCAGGGACAGAGTTATTTCGACCTGATAAATATAAATGATAGAGCTATATGCTGTTATACATCATAAATGATATGATAGACTGACCATTAAATAGAGAGACTCCAAAATGGTGGGAAGGAGTCCCAAAACATGACTAGAGAAGGGATGAGAGCGTAGGTGAAGCATAGGCTTCATTGGAGCTCGACCTAAACACGATCGAGGCTAAAAGATATGTCTGAGAGGACTTCAATGGATGAAACTCAAGTGCTCCATACCTGAAAAAATAAGAGAATATGAATGAAGGAGTGGGGAAGGGAAGGCTTGGAGCTCATCTCCCAAGTGTTTGAGGCTGATCACTCAGAAAGGCATGCTCAAATAAGCATAGATCAATAAACACATCAACCAAAATGAGTCATTGGGGTCTAATTTTCCTTTAATATTATCCCGGGTAACTTGTTTAGCAAGTGGAGGCCAATGGTGACATGTGAGAGCAAGTCAACCACCTAGAATCCCTAACCCTAGCCACATAAGCGCCTTCCTTGGGAAATTTGGAATGTAGGACCATGTAGAAAGGTTTCCATGCCTAACTCATCCCTCTAATTTAGTAACTACACCCTCCTTAGTCAAATAATTGCTTCTTTTGTTTATGACAACTTTCTACTTTTCACTGCTTTTGAGACTGAGTCTCCATAAGGAAAATGTTCTCTCCTTTTCCAAAACTTTCCTACTTTTGTCCTTACATGTTTTATGAGTTCTCTAAGAGGAAACTGCACCCTCCTTTGAAAAACTTTCTTGGTTTTGTCTCTAGTTTTTTTTCTACTACTTTTAGGCACTTTCCTCTTTTCCTCTCTGACTGCTTTGTCATAGAGTTTCATCTTTTTCTACCTTGGAAATTTGATTTCCCAAAGCACCCCCCTGACATGGAAAGATTATTTCCACATCATTAAATTGCATAATTATTAATAATGAATAAAAATTAAATACATGCCTCAATAATAATTATTTAGCAACACTCTCCTAGTCTAATTAATTAATTTCTCATAAATAATATTTGGACAAAATTCCCTAGGTGAGGTAATTAATGCATATTTGACCCCCCAATGTGTTGGTCATGGTCAACACTTTTATGTCCAAAATATGGGGACATGACAGTACTCCCCTCCCAAATTTGCTTGTCCTCAAGCAGAATCACTCCATAGTGCTGCAAAATTGTCCACCATGTAGGAGAACTGGAGAATGAACTCATGTGCAAAAAAGTTGACTTGTTTCCTCAAGTCGGTACGTATGGTTTCTAAAAAAAACAAGCAATTCCAGGGTCCCATTGCTTGCATTGTACTCCCTTCAGTAAGAATTCTTTACAACACCACTTATCGGAAAAAAAAATTCCTGGATCCCATTTCCTTAACTGTAAGTATCCAATCATTAGTATCCACCATAAAAATTTATCATCACGGGAAATGATATTCATGATGTGGGAATCATACCACTGCATTGAAAATTGGAAATTCTCAATGTGAAATTGGAAATATCTGTGATTTCCCCACTCAACATAAATTTACTTATGTGCTTGATTCACATCAGCATTGAATCTCACAATTATGTTGCTGCAATGACATGGGTGTGAATCCCATCTCCCAAGACAATTTTGGGCATCCTTCAACAACCATAGATTCCCACGTTGCTCACGGAAGATGTAGGATGCGTATGCTGAAAATTCTATGGTGT
This sequence comes from Pseudotsuga menziesii, assembly GCA_001517045.1. Taxonomy (NCBI): domain Eukaryota; kingdom Viridiplantae; phylum Streptophyta; class Pinopsida; order Pinales; family Pinaceae; genus Pseudotsuga; species Pseudotsuga menziesii. The sequence goes on along the minus strand of LPNX010789789.1, from coordinate 74,519 downwards.
GAGAAAAAGGTACACCTTCCAATGTGCATGAATCCAACAAGTACCTACCCATTCTCACCATCTATGAAAAAATCCTCCAATTGTCAGATCCATATGGGATTTTATTGCTTCCCCATGTGCACAATCCCAATGGCTCAACTCTCTGCCACTAGTCATGCAATCACCACCATGAATGGAGGAATCAAAGGAAGTACATGGATGCATTTTATGTAGCTAAGAAGGGGGTGTTTCTCTTAACAAATCCCCATGGATGAGTGTGGGAGCCTCCTTCTCCTTACTTGGTACCAAAAGGAAGAATTCCCTCACCTAGCTTCCATTCTCATGTGTTGTAGTTGTAGTAAAAGGTGTAGAGGATGGAGAGTCATGAAACAATTTGAAACTTCAGTAATAATCATCCACCATGAAATTAGGTGAATACTTGAATCCTTTTAATGATCATAGTTTGTACCATATTCTGCCTCCCCCAAGAATATACACTTTTCACCAAGAGGCATCTCCAAATATCTTTGAAAAAGTGCAAGTGCTTGGTCTCTATTTTGTTTTTTTTCAAGTCCTTTAGGAACATACAAATAACAATGAAACTCTTGTGCATATGTACTAGAGGTATATGATGGATGCAACATATATCATTGTGGATTCCCACATGTCAGGATAATCTCAGTCACAACAAAGAATTTATTGCATAAATTAAACTCTTTACCTCCCACAGTCTTTATTTCAATGATGTCTCTATCCACCTAATCAATGCAAGGACAAGCACTTTGATTTTCTCATTTGAATGGGCTGTAATAATCCACATATTCTAAGTTGAAATTTCATTCCCACATAGGAATCTCATGGGTTCCTTCTTCCATAACATGCCTCAAGAGACATTCTTTACATTCACAAGCTAGGCTTGTGCAACCTTGGGCCTCAATTTCCACTATGTACTCACTTATCCAATTTTTGAAAAACTAAGTGTATTTGCTTGCATATCTAAATGGTATATACTCTCGAGGGTACTTCTACAATGAGACAAGTGGCTGATAAATATATTCTATGGTATATTCCTTCGCCAATACTTGCATATCTGAATTTTTCTCATGCCCATCCTCCACCGAAAACTCCTTCATTATTCCCAAAACATTTCCTTCCATGCAACATGAAAGGTGTGAAACCTTCAAATCCTTTCAGAGGTGATAGATATGCAACTTTGATTCTCGAGGGATCTTTTTGTGCTCTTCAATGAGTTACTGGTGATCTCCAACTCATGAGTGAGCCTGTTAGATTCTTCTTCCTCCTTCTTGAGTGCACTATGGTACATATTAGCCATCATGAGGACATTATCTCTGTCAGATAGTAGGTTCACATATCTCTGCTTCATATTGGCCATGCCTTCTTTCAATGCTATGCACTCCTATAGAAAGGCTTATGTTTCCATCTCTCCACCAGAATATTTCCAACAACATCTTGCCACCAAGGCATTGATGTCAACAATGTTTTTGATGGCTGCCATAAGATTATTTCTCTCATCCTTTAGTGATCCACTAAAATTATGTGGATAAAAAATAAGATCATCCACCAAGGTTTATTCTTCTAATATATGATATGCATGACCATTTTTCTTGTGGCATGGATCCACAACACAAAACTCATTCTCGGCATACAAGTCAGCCTTTGAATTTTCTGCAAAATCACTTCCATGATGTGCAGTGGCGGGTATCTATGAAAGTTGGAATGACATGTGACATGGACATAAATTAGAGAGCATATCATGCCATGTCATTTCAGCTTCATCATGCTGCAAAGGAGTCCAAAATTATGAACTGTTCTCATCTCTCTGCATCATATTTTTCTTCTTCAATTTTCCTAGTTCATACCTAGCTGGTGGGGGCTTGTCTTTCACTTCAATCGAAAGTTTAGATAATGAATTCAGATATGGTTTTTCTTCTTCTTTTGGATATGATAAAAAATATCCCTTATCATCATTTGTAGTATCACCCTCCTCTGCATTGATTTTGGGTTCACTAACATGTAAACTAGGAGCATATTCATCTCCCTCACAATTGTCCTTCATCTTCTAGTCCTTAGATGAAAGTGAAGTCTTTCCATCCTCCCATGGATTAGATGGTTGTAGTTATACATGGATGCTGCAAAAGTATGAACTTTTATCATTCATGATATTCACCTTATCATATTTTTGTACATATACTTTGGTGGCCTTCTCTTCTACCAATTTTTCTGTTTCACACCTGAGCGGCATGGCCTTGTTTTCTTATTCATTTTGTGGCTCAGGAGGTGACTCTAAATCTAACTTGTTTACCTATTTTGGGTATGATCCAAAATATGTCTCACCACCCATACATGAGCCAAAACCTTGAGTAGTGATCCGAGGATCACCCACCAAGAAACTTGAAGTGCATTCCTCTTCAACTTCTTCTCTTATGCAACCACCTTGTGGTGATTTGCATTTCACCTCCCGGATCTCTGTCTCCACTTCATTTATATTATTTTTCAAGTAAATTGAAGCTTATTCATATTGAGGGTCACTGGAATATATGTTTAGAAAAATTCCAAAAATTCTTTTATTGCTTGGAGAAGCAGATGGCTTTGATGAATCTTTCTTATTTCCTCCTCTTTTGGCTCTACGAGGAAACCTTCTAGCTTCCACTTCCTTGCATACTTCATCAACCAGGTGTGCAATATTTCTCATGTTTTCCCCATATTAGGGATATATGAATAGATTCTATATTTATAAAGTACAGAAATATTGACAAGATAATACCTCCCTTATCTCTTCTTTCAAGAAAGAATATTCCATGAAATACTGGGAAGAATGCGTAGAGTGTTTCCCATTGAACACTTGACCACCAACACTAGTAGATTGATTCTAAATAGATTCATAATATGTTGTAGGAAAGAATTCATAAAAATGATCCCTACATAATCTATATGAGGTACTGCATGCGGTCTCTTCATAATCTTCTTCTTCATATTGCTCAATGTCTTCTTCTATCATTCGTAGCAACCTCATGGTTGCAAATTTGACTTGCTGATCTACAATGTTAGTCAACCAAGAGCCTTATTTAAGTGTTATGATACCACTGTAATGTCCCAAGTCTGATAGAACACCTAAAAACTAACTAATTATTCAAATTAAATTAAATTTTTGATATTTGAATCAT
>LPNX010789789.1:51284-71293 GCA_001517045.1 Pseudotsuga menziesii | reverse complement strand
GATATGTCGAAAATACGAACAAAAAAAGTAGTTTTTTTTAATGACAAATATGTTAATTCAACCATTATGGTTGACTTATTTTATTGAAATTCTATTGGTTCTTGACTTCCAACTCACAAAAACTTATTTTGGCATGTTTTCTTATAAGGCCCATTTTAGACCCCAAATTTCCTCTAATGTAAATCCACTAAGAGCACATTCAGACTAGGAAAATAAAAGTTTATTGTTGGAAAAAATTGCAGACAAGGGAGTCGGCAGCTGGAAGAAAAAAAAGAGTAATTTCAGAAAATTGAATTCCTTTCCCCTAAAACATTTATATCGGGGACCATTCAGGTTTCAGAATTGGCTCCGCGGAAGCCTACTCTCACGCTTCTGGGTCACCCAACTGTGAAAGTAGGGAAATTCCTTCTGTTCTTTCGAACAGGGGCCTAGGGAAAATTGAAGAGGTGTCATAAGGCATTAATACACTTGAAAATATTCTTCTTAATATTTTCTAACATATATGTAGTTTTCTGAAGGATTTAGGGAAGAATTGGCAATTTCAAGCAATTTTGGCCTAGTGAGACCCTACAAAATGGAGGATCCCAAAAGGAAGTACGGTCCCAACTAAAAAATTAATTGGAGTTATGTATGGAAAGGTGGTTCTTTCAGTGATGGAAACTAACTTACAGAACTGGATTTGAGCGGACAGAACCCAATTTATGGAAGAAATGCTAAAACTAGTCATTTAAAATTAGCATTCTAGCTAGGGTACAAAATAAAGCAGTTAATTCGTACCATATTGAATTATGAATGTATATAAAGTATAAAATATAATAATAAAAATTCATTGAACATATAAAATCCCTCAAATAATTCCCACAACATTTCTTATTCCTTATTGCACTCATATTGATCAATTCCCCCTATTACAATGACAAAACAAGCCTTTTATGTGAAACTGAGAAGGTAAACTTTCAGGGACAGAGTTATTTCGACTTGATAAATATAAATGACAGATTTATATTCTGTTATAAATTATAAATAATATGATATACTGAACATTACATAGAGATAATCCAAAATGGTGGGCAGGAGGCCCAAAACATGGCCAGAGAAGGGCTGGGAGCATAGGTGAAGCATGGGCTTCACTGGAGCTCAACCTGAATGCGATGGAGGATGCATAATATGTCTGAGAGGAATTCAATGGATGAAACTCAAGTGCTCCATACTTGCAAATAGAAGAGAATAGGAATGAAGGAGTATGGAAGGGAAGGCTTGGGGCTCATCTCCCAAGTGTCTGAGGCTCATCGCTAAGAAATGCATGCTCACATAAGCATATATCAATAAACACATCAGCCAAGATGAGTCAATTTTTTTGAATTTTCCTTTAATAGCATCCTGGGTGACCTGTTTAACAAGTGGAGGCCAATGGTGACCTGTGACAGCAAGTCAACCACCTAGAAGCCCTAATCCTAGCCACATAGGTACCTTCCTTGGGAAATTTGGAATGTAGGACCATGTGGAAATGTTTCCATGTACAAATCATCGCTATGATTTAGTAATTGCACCCTCCTTAGTCAAAAAATTGCTACTTTTGTTCATGACAACTTTATGCTTTTCCCTGATTTTGAGACTGATTCTCCATAAGGAAATTGTGCTCTCCTTTTCCAAAAATTTCTTGCTTTTGTCCTTACAGATTTTCTAAGTTCTCCAACAGTCAACTGTGCTCTTCTTTGCAAAAATTTCCTTCTTTTGTCTCTAGTGTTTTTTCTATTGCTTTTAGGCACTTTCCCCTTTTCCTCTTTGACTGCTTTGTCATAGAGTTTCCTCTTTTCTACCTTGGCAAGTTGACTTGCCCAATGTGCCCCCCTGATATGGAAAGCTTATTTCTACCTCATTAAATTGCATAATTAATAATAAAGAATAAACACTAAATACATGCATCAACAATAATTACTTAGCAACATTATCCTATGCTAATTAATTAATTCCTCATAAATAATATTTGGACAAAATTCCCTAGGTGAGGTAATTAATGCATCTTTGACCTCCCAATGTGTTGGGCATGGTCAACACTTTTATGTCCAAAATGTGGGGACATGAAAAGGATTCTTTTAGTGATGAAGACTTACAACTTGCAGATGTAGAACATCATACAATGGATCAAACCATATAACATCATTCAATGGATCAAACCATAGAACATCATACAATAAATCAAACCCTCGAGGAAATTAAAAATGAACTGAAGCATGCATAGGAATTGCCCAAGGAAGGTTATAAGGATAAAGCTTAGCAAAACAATTTTGAAATTGAGATGGGTACGTGTTCAAATCCCTCAAATATTGAAGAATTAGAAGAACACGAAAGTCTTGCACATCAAGCAGTCATGGAAACATTGTCAGAAGTTGAGGTTTTAAAGAAATCATTACAGTACTTTAAAGATCAAAATGTATATTTGAACAATTCAAATGATAAATTAATGATGGAAAATAAGAGTTTGAGAGAGGATATGGAGGAAATTAATTCAAACTATCTAGAATTAATAACAAATGTAGTAGGGATTTCTCCCTAGCTACGAGCAGGAACGACTACCTTCCATTTATAGGACGGAAGGGTAGGGTTCCTGTATGTGGAAGAAAACCTTGCAAAGAAATGTTAGCTTTGAAGCATGAAACCCTGCAGAAAACTTGCTAGAAAACTGAGAGATGGTTATAGTCAATTAGAGAAGAACCTACAGCAAACTATGAGAACATAAACCTGCAAACAAAATAAGCCATAAAACTAAACAATTGACAGAAATGAATGGTTATACCTTCAACCCCCTTTTGTGGAAATGGGCCACCATGACCTAAATTTGGAAGCACCTCTCTATGGGATGGAATCTTGGCTTGTGGAGTAATGGAGGAGAGGGGGTGAATGGCTTGAGAGAAAAAGGGTCTCAAGGCACTCACACGGGTAGCATAATGATAGGGAGAGAAGGAGTGTTTTGAGAGTGACCCCCACCCCTCTATTTATAGTTTTTCTTGAGATTTTAGGGTTTTAAGCCTCTGGTTAGGGCTTTAGCCCCTTTTTTGGGCTTTAAGCACAGTTTGCCCAATTCTTAGCTCCTTTGGGGGTTTTAATCTCCTTTGAGGGGTTTTAGCCCCTTTTTGGAGGTTTTAGCCCATATGAGAGCTATTTTGTATCTTTTTAGGGGTTTTTAAGCCCTTTTCAAGGGTGTGGATCAAATGAGAGTAGTGAAGTAGATGTATTTGGGTGGTGTAGGTCATGTAGAGCTTAATGAGGGATTTTTTGGGTTAATATATTGCCCCATGATGTGTGGGGGCAGGAACTCATCGTATGGCCAATGGACATCATAGGATGTTTTGGGGAGAGTTGGTGCTTCCTGGGATGGGGCATGGTTGCTTTTGGTTTTTGTATTAATATGGTTCCGATCAATGGGTGAGATACAAATAATGTGTGACATGTATATGGACAAGGCTAGCATTGCCATGCTCATAATGATGTCAAAAGAATAATGTGATGTAATCTTTATAATACAAGAGCCAATCATGTACAACTGTTGTTACAATAGTGGTTTCCTAAGTGAGAGGCAGAATACAATACTAATCTGAAGAACTGCTACATTGGACCCATGGCATTCTCATGGAATGCTATATCTTCATGACTGATGGTCTGCTAAATCTAGAATGGTACATCATGTAGGGACCCACTGACGGAGAGTCAGAGTCTTTATAGTACAAATATGCTGCATCAATCATAAATCTATATAGAAGCACTACCGGGGAATTTGAACACTGTCTCCAACGTAACCCAGAAATCATAAGGGATATGAACCTATTTGGGTCCCTTAATAGACTTAGGGATGTGCTAGATCCAGGTGACATCTAGGGTCTTTGACCAAATACTGCACAGGCCAATACCTTGTACAAATCTCAATGGTGCGATGATGTAGCTGGAGTCGAGCACATGAGAAACAACCATTCCGAGAGGCACTAAGGACTCCTCTCAAGTGGTCAAAGGAACTCATCAACGAGGTTAATGAAACCACATACAGAGACCACTGGGTCTATCATCTAGAATATGTGTTGTCGTCGACAGAGGGAGACCTGTAACTGACCAAGGAAATAGTGTTTCCTTAACCAGAAGCCCATGGGAAATAAACGAAGGTGTGGGACAATCTAGGGACTGACACACTAAAATGGGGAACAGGGGCAGGGAATCAAGGGGGACTCAAACTTACTTTGTTCAGATTATGACAGCAAGGTGGACCAGGCAGCAAATGAAACTGAATCATGGGATAGGGATCATAGCTATAATACCGAGAATGTAACTGCAGATGGGAAATATTTGGGGGAGGTAGACACTTTTGGTATTAATGGGATCCAAGGAAGACAAATCAGAATACTATGAACAAAGGTGACCCAAAGTGGGAATGCTGCCAAACTATTATCTATGGGGTGGTGTTTAGAGACATTGTTGTGGTACAATCTCATGGATTTTTAGTGAGCCCAATAAAGTGAATGCTCGATGGTGCTTTCAATTTTAGAGAGTTTGAAAGCATGAATAAGACTCCAGTGGGGTCTCTTTTTCGTTGATAGTCTCCTGTGCCCAAAAAAGGTTAAAAGTGTACACAGGAGAGCTCGCCCATCCTTTGGGGGATGGGAGACTTGTCTACCATTGGTAGTCCAATTAGGGTGGAAAATGTTAAACCTATACTAACTGGTCGGTCATTCAAATATTTTTACAAGCATGAATGAAACCAAGTTTGCTCGGTAATATTTTCTTGATGAGAAGGCTGGAAAAGAGATTAACGACAACCCATGGTGAGATTTTTTGTAAAGTTTGGCCCCTCTTCCCCAGAAAGCATAAAAGGATGGAGAGGGGAACGATCTTGGCTTGAATGTGCCAAGGTGGTCCTTTTCATATGGTAGTCTACATAGTCTGCAAAAGGAGATAAACGAGACTATGCAGGCGCCCTTTCTTATGCTTTACTGAGAAAGAAAGGAAGCAGCTGCGCTTAGCCATCTTTTCATTCTTTTAGGAGTCAAAAAAGAGCTTAACAAAAACTCTAGTATGGTTAATTGATCGAGGGGGTACTAATGGTGCCCCCATGTCAAGACAATGGACAGTGGTCCCAAGGTCAACCATGTAGTATGGATGGAGCAGGTGGCTCTTGAACATACCAATGCGTTCACGGGATAGATTGCGGCAGAGGCATGTGAGTTGATGGGGGTAGAGGCATGTAGATCGAGGTGGTTCTCGGACAGAGGTCAATAGAATCTTGTGTGAGTTGTGGTGGATGGACTAGATTACATATGATGTGAGTACAATTCTGGAGACAATTATATGCCAAATGTATGTGAAATAAATGATCTGCCCTCTAGGAAATGGTCCAGGAACCCACATAAGCTGCGCTGGATAGATTAGACTATTATATGCTAAAATAGTAAAATGATGTGCCTTTCGGGAGATGGTCCGGAACCCCGCATAAGTTGAGGTAGGTCTATGTGATGCAAGTACAGGTCTGGAGACACTTATATCATAGTGTGGCATGTAAAATGAGGTAACTATCGGGAAGTGGCCCCACAAATTATTTATTAAACATGCGACTATGGTCTCACGAAAAGATAGAGGGAAGAACTATGAACCTGGAGGTGTGAGGGGTGTCTCAAATAGATTTTAGGTGGCTTTAAATAGTAGCTATTGGTGCTACCCCTATTGTATTAGTACATAGGAAAAATATAGACAAAATGGGGGTCTATGGGTATGCCACTACAGAATTTGAGGCCAAAATTTGATGGCTAACATGTCTTAAATTCGACACTAACCTGTCGGGTATTCGACACATACACTTTTTTTTTGCCATCGGTGGCGTAACGTCAGATCTTTGACTGTTGACTAATAAGGGTCAAAGATCTGACAGACCATTGTGTCTCATATTTGACCCTTATTTCTTTCAAAGTGCCAACCAAAACTGCATAAACCGTAAAAAATCCAATGTCCTCCGACACCTGAAGTGTCGCCCGTCCGACGGACAAAAGTGTCTTAGAAATGGTAGTGTCGTTGGTTTTTAATTCAGACAGTGTCGGTACTCCGACACACTCTAACACTAGAAGAGTCGGCCTTTCGACACTTTAACCATTAGTCGTCTGATGGGAGGAAGCGTCGGAGTCATGGCACAATCGTCGGATGGGTTGACTGGAGTGTCAGACGAACGTCAGAAAAGCGACGCCTATTGATGGATTTAAAAAAAAAATCCAAAGATTTCACTTACGACCACATGGTTTCAGCCTAGAATTTGACTACTGAAGGAAGCCTGGTAGCAAACTAGAGGATTCTTTGTCAAGTATATATTTCATCCTTGCACTTATAGTTATCACAACTACTTTACTCTTAAATTTACTTTTCGCAAAATAGAAAACCCAATATCCTCAAGAGAAGCACCGTCCTTTCTATTTATGGAATAAGGAAGAGATTAATTACAAGCAAACCCTGTACTAAGTCTACAAGTGGACCACTTAACAAGACAAAGTCCAATCTAACCAATCCATGAACACTTTAAGAGAATGTTCCTTAACTAGAGACATTACATGTGCTAAGGGTAGGTGATTACAACAGAACTTTACGGTAGTGTGAACCACATGTACAAAGGTCACGTAATCCCATGCCCGCATTACCCACTTAGAAATGGCCTATGTGACTTGGCTTTCAAGAGATTCGGAGAAAGGTTGCTTGCAATCAAGTTTTCCTAGTTGAACACAATGCAGTGCTTCTCTCGGTGAGACTATTAGTTGGAAAGTGGAATGAAGCAGTCCCCATACACTGTCTGTGTCCCTAACCTCCATTTTGAATTGACTAAAGTTCTAAAGGGTGGTATTTTATAACATTATTAAGATGAAATGGGTCGAAAGAATTGTGTTTATCCTTCATATGAATTGTGCTAATTGTATAAGTATCTGCATAAGTTTCTCCCTGTATAAGAAAGATCTCTCATGCAAAGAGTGCTTTACATCCCAAATCTTAATAAGTGATGATGGAGGAAACTGAACTTATAGAGTCTCTAAACAGAGGGGACCAAAGGAAACAACTAAGATAAAAAAATAACAGAAATAAACTTGCTGACCAAGAGGCATTCAATACTTTTAGAATAGTCTAGATTTGCTCAAGGAAGGGATATATAACAAGATTGAATCCTACAAATACATAACCACTTCATATAGCAAAGAGACAAAGAAACAACATAGTATGTTACCTTAAATCATTATTAATAATGTACAGTAGATATTTAACTTCACTCTCGCAAATTCCAAACAACCAGTAGAATAGTACAGTAGAATAGTCTAGCAAACTTCCAGGGGATCAATACTTGTTTTCAGAATTATAGTCTTAGGGTGAATAGAAAATGGAAGATATACCTCATTTGGCACATTTCCTACTTTGAAATTTCCTTCAAATTCTAGTTTTGGAGTGTACTCCAAGTCTTCAATGCCCCACCCCTACACACTCAGGAAACAAATGAAAAGGAATTGGAAAAATAAAGAAGAGCAACGATGTTCATAACAATCAATGCAACATCAATCTGCAAACAATAAAAATCCCAAAACATAGCTGAAAGAAATCCCAAAACAAAGGATAGGCTGACCAATGGGCATAAAACAATGCCAAGTGTTTTTACCTCTCAATTTTTAATAAGATAGCCTTTCCCATCCACCATGTGTGAAATCATCATTATCATGTCATATTTGGCATCATGGAGCTTGAAAGGAAGCTTGGTTGTCTCTATATCAAAAGCACACACACGAACTTCAGCTTATTGAAGAAGATCTACCCTATTTTCCAAGGTAACCTTTGAAGAGGCCACTTAAACAGTGTACCATTGTCCACATCTTGCATCTGCAGGATTGCAAAATCCATAAACAAGTAAAGAATGAATGTTAGTTTTTCAGTATATAAAAACTCTTGCTGCAAAGGCTGTTGAATGTGGACTTATGATGTAGAGACAAGCCATTCTTTGTTCAAAACCATCTTCCAAACATTGAATGTGGACTTATGATGTAGAAACAAGCCATTATTTGTTCAAAAGCATCTTGAAAACATAAAATGAAGACATGAGTGTGTTGAGAAAATAAATGCATCTTGCTACAATTGACCAAGTATTCAAACAATCTATCTCCGAAGCTATCATGCCCAACCATTTATATAAACGTGTTATATAACATCTATCATTTACTAATTCAATTCAAGTAACTGAGTTCTTTAAAATCCTCAAGCAACATTAAATGACACTCAATTGTTTAATCTAATCAAGGAATTTAAAATATAATGATCTAACATAAATTATGTAAGCAAAAAAATATAATTAGTAAGAATATATCACCTAATAAAACAGGGATAAAAAAAAATATTATGTATATAAGGCCATCAATCTAATCAAAAATCCATTTCTTGCCTCTTAACTATGGAAATGTTTCTCAACGCTATCTGCAACAAGTTCCAATGGAGGAGTCAAATAGCAGTAGTGAAAATTACACAGTAAAAATTATATAGAAATAGATGTTTTTTAATGTATTCTTCCTTACCATTCATTGAGTTCCTCTCTGTTTCAAGAATAATTTAATATTCTCTACTAAATAGGACCAACCATGTGAAGGTGGAAACTCTTATGGCCCCTCCCCCCGCTCACATCACTCTCAACTCCCCAAACCCAATGCCTATACTTGCAAATAGCAATTTATTTAACTATTTCACAATGCAAATAACAATGCATCTACAATGCAAATTATTTCACTCAATAGTTGAAAAATGATTTCATTAAATCATTCTTTATAACATTCATTAAACCATTCAATCATTCAACAATTGAAAAAACCATTCATTAACTCATTCATTAAAACATTAATTTAGTTAATGGCAGAAAAAAAAGATCAGTAAACAATTCAGTAAAGCATTCATTCATAAAACAGAGGAAAAAGCATTAATTTTTTTTTTATAAATAAGAATTACTGAAAATTTGTTTAGTCACTTCCTTTTTACTTTTCTTCTCTTTAAATATTTAGTTAGAGTCACATCTTCGAGAATCCAATCATCGGTATGCCTACTAGTCTCCTCACAAGGTTGAACTTCAGGCGAGGGGCGATGAATTTCTGCAATAATGTCAAAATATTTCATTAATATATTTATATTTTGATAAATATGAGTAATTAATTAAAAAAACATTACGAATGTGTGTTTTTACCTGCCATGTGCACATCAACATGTTCAACATTATCTCGTACTGGACCAACATGTTCCATGTTATGATCTGTAGCTACATGCTTTGTAGTTGAATTGTGTAGAATTAGAATTAATGTTCATCATCTACAATGGTATATAAAAAATAGTAGCACGTTAATAAATTCATTACCAGGATGAGAAGCATGATCTTCGTTTGGTTGGTCATGTTCTTCATCCTCTACATGAACGGGATCGTTACTTTCATGCACAAAAAGGAATAAATAATTTACGTTAGTTGATTTATAAGGAACAGATTACATGAGCATTAATAAATTATCATTAAACTATACAGCTTTCACATACCTGGGCAACATCCGGATTAGCAGAAGATTCTGCAGTATTCACAGACAAGCTTCTCAGGCGTTCAACAATGGCATCAAAGCCATGTTCGAAGCCAAGCTTCATGTAATCCACACTGGGAAATTCTTTGAACCGGTCGGCCTTCATATTTGCATGATTTCATTAATTTTAAATCCTTTTGTCAGAACAAAACAAAAATAATAATCTATATGATATTTGGATGTAGATTCGGGTTTTGCGATACTTACATATCGGGCCGCCAAGTTGGAGTAACCACTAGGCCCAAGCTTTTGTTGGCCAATTTTTTCAATTCTTGCCTTTGTGGCCTTAGATGTGTCCAAGAGCCTAATTAAGTTTTTAAATACATTAGTCTATGTACCAAAATTGACATAAAAACTAGTAATAATAAGGCTTACCACTACATTTTGGAATGAATTGCATACCTCCCTGTTCCACTTGGTGTTATCTTTCCTGATTTTCTCAAGCCCTTTTCTTTTCCATATTCCACCAGGGCTTTCCACTCCATAGATGGAATCATTGGAGGGCGCTCATACCTAGGGTTCTTTTCTAGGTGAACCCTATATTGGTCTCAGAAAATATTTAGATGTTTTCCAGCCTTTTGTAGTACCTTCAATGTATCAAATGTATCTTTTCCGAACAGACTAACCAAGCGATTAGTCAGATCATCCTTTAAAGCTTTTGGCTACTTGTTCCACATTGTGTGGATGGTGGGCCCAAAGATCTCCAAGGCCAAATCATATAGATGTTTATAAAATATATCATTTCTTGCAAAACATTATTGCCATCATTAGTGAACATTAGAAAATATTATCTGTATATTAGACACAAATTATAAAAAATAAATTGAACAATCTATAATGAACTGGAATCCTCTCTATCTTTATTGGAACCAGTTCTTCATTCACAAAAAATGTACACTTTATTGAACTAGTTCTAGTCACATGAGAAGATCTAGGAAATGCTTCCACATCTCTATCTAGCCCTGCATCCACCCCTTCTTCTATAACATCTGTTGTGGGTGGGGCACCATCGGCTACACCCTCCGTTTTCGTCAGTGGTGTCGTAGAGCGTGTTACCAATTGTTCAGTGGACAATGTGGGAGCAGTATGTGGTGTACGTAGAGTGGTTTGGTCACTGGGACCAACATTTCCTTGACCACCACTGATAATATCCATAGCACGCTGTAAATTAAACCGTTGTATTATAAGTTCAACAGCATATAAAATCAAATATTATAAAGTTTTTATAAATGAATTTACATTTTTATTCGATAACTTATGTCCAGTTGTTTACGTTGCTGTAACAACAATTGAAGCCTTGGTTCGAGCTCTTCTGTTAGTAGAACTCCCAATGTCAGACGAACCAGTTCCTCATTTTGTTTTTCCCTTGTCCTTTGTAGCACCCTCAACGGGTCTGCAGACTCTCTAATTTCACTATCTCTCATCAACCGAGAGACCTCATTTTGTAAAGAGTTTTGAGACGCCGTTTCATAAATGGAATCCCCTATCTGCAATTGAAATATATAAAAAATTGCTTAGTCTTTGAAAATATAGTGTGCACAAATAATTATATTAAGGATTACATCTAGGATTACCTGACACCTAGCTGAGGGCGTGGTATGATCAACAGATGGGGATTTACCTCGATTAGCCACCTGTAAAAAAAGTAGAGAACATTATCACAATGAACACAATATGTATAAGCTAAGAAATACAGAACAAAAACAAAAATAAACACTATGCTACATGTTTTATATGTGTACATTTTTGAAGTAATTAGAATGTGGAATTACATTTAGGTTAAATGGTTTCCTCAAGTCTCTAGTTGTCTGATAAACAGCTGGGGAGTTTCCCTAGTCAATCTGCAAAAAAGGTAGAGAACATTACCATCATGAACGCAACCATAAAAAGGAAAGAATACATAACAAAATAAACATAATGCGTCACAATAGACATGTTTACGATTTTAAAGTATTTGAAATGGAGAATTACATTCATGTTTGGTTGTTTCCCTGATGCTGTAGTCGGCTGATCAATAGCCGGTTGGCTTCCCTGATTAACACTCTACTAGGAAAATCGATAATATTATATAAACGAACCTAATATACTAATGAAAATACATAACAACATATCTGTATGTCAGTCCTAAAATTTAATATTACATTGGCAATATCGATGTATACTTCCTGCTATGAATCGGGTCCACAAACATCTACAGAGATGGAGGTGCCCCTGAGAGAACCCTACATAAAAAACATACTAAAAGTTACATAAGGAAACATGAAATTAAGTAGATAATTTCAACTATATGCTAACAAAAATTCCTATAGACATTAAAATAATTAATAAAAGGACTTATAAATTGTTTGTTGTACCACAACCATACTAACATTGTTTGTATCTACACGGTTCAAATTGTAATCAATAAGCAGTTCTTCACCACCAGCTATTGATTTAATTGCACATACAAAGACACAGTTTCCTTCACGCGACTCAAATATGCAGTTGGGTTGCTTTAATGTAGACCCTGGTTGTGTACTGTTTATAAACCCCACAATATTACCGGTTGTTTTTGGCCTTCTGTCCATGTAGATCATTGCTCCTTTATTTTGAGCTTTGTCTTTCAGTTGTATATAATTTGTTGATAGCCCATATCTACGCATACTTCATGTAGATTGGACCAGGCACATCCAATCACTGTAGTTGTAACAGGGTCCAACATACTCCATCAATTATGTACATCTATTGTACCCAATTGTTATGCCGTCCATGCAAAACAAGCCCAATCCATGCAATGAGGAAGGTGCAATTCTATATATCCTCTCATTCACACAAAAATCAGTGTTTACTTTAGGAAGATCGCTAGGCACCCATTGTTTCACTAGGTGTTGGTACCTTAAGGGCACTTCGATGTCTCCCACTGTCTCATCATCATAGGAACATGACCCCTCTCCTTGGAGAAAAAAATTCATGCGTTTGTTGAATTTTCTTTTGATCTTCTGACATCTAGTTGATCTAGCCTGTGTAGACCTACTTGATGTCTCACTTTCCTCTAGCCTTCCCAAACTCCCTTCGTTGGAGGAAGACAGGTTTGAAAAATACCTATTTGGTTCTACCTGTACCGTGGCAAAAAAAAATTTGGCATAAGCATAGCAAAATACCAGCAAAAAAATGTGGAAAGACTTACAAGAAAAAAACCTTGGAAAGACTTGTAAGCAATAACTTGTTAAACAAAAAGCTTAATTTCAAGAATGAGTTTGGTTAATAGCTAGGTGTGGGCATTTGGTAGCCCTAAAAATTCTAATGTGTGCCCCTCTTTTGGTTACATACAAGTCTCCATTCTAGCTTATTGCTTGCATTGCCTTTTGCTAACATGAATTGGGTAGGCTTCATAAGCTTCAAATGTATGCTTGTGGCCATTGTACTTTAGCCTTTGAACATTTTCAAGCTTGAGACGATATGTTATGCATATGCATCACATATAACACTACAATTTATGCCAATATATGTCTATAAAAAACCTGGAGGTTCTCCTTTAATGGACTATCTCCTTCAAAGAACATATATCCTTTAAGTGGTTTTTAGTTTTCCCATGAATGATTTTGTGATGTTGTAGATGGTTTTAGTTTAGAGTGGATGTTTTAACCTCTGTGCTACTCTCAAGTGCATAAGCCAGCACTTCAAAGGCATATTTCCCAGTGGTGGTGAAGAGCGGACATTTCCAGATCTGGCTACTTGGCACGTTAAATACATTTATATCAGTCTGTAATATTTGTTGATTTATTCCTTTTATCTTGTCTTGATAATTCTTGTTTTCCCATATTAATTTTCAATCCTAAGGAAACGCTAACTTGTTTTCCCATATTAATTTTCAACCCTAAGGAATACAATTAATCAACTTCACAGGAATACTGGACAAACATTCAAAGGTAACACCTCTAATATAGGAATCTTGACTACATCGACATCACTAACCTTCAACAGACTGAGAATTCAAGTCTAATATTGAATTAGCTAATCCAAAGAGGCAATAAACAAGAGAGATCAGTAATATGAGGGGATCATCCACCTCAATCATCCAAATGATGTCAATAGCAACAACACATAAAAGACTCAAGTGCTAAGGGCTAGAAAAGATGGAAAGTGCCCTGACCAGTACATTCACCATCAGTGAATTCAGTAAACTGAAAATGGCCCGAGGCCAAAGTTAATGCTTCTTTGGATAAGCTATCAGCCTTAGTATTGTGTTCTCTGAATATGCAAACTGATTTTAGCTGGATGAAGTAAGGTTCCATATCATGGATACGTTGACACCAACCATCAAGTGCAAGTAAAGTTAGTTATGATCTTCTATTGAACCAATTAATGATGGATGTGGAGTCACCATGAATGTGTAGAGTGGGAAGGACCATGGATTTAGCACAATAAAGGAGAGTCCATAAAGCAAGTAGTTCAAATTTGGTGTTTGTACTAAGACCAATACCCAATTTGAAGCAAAAATAGTGGTCCTGGGTGATCAAAAGATGAACACCTATACCTCCAATTTGATTGGCTGAACCCCCATCAAAGAAGATGTAGGTACAATTATCAAAATAGTTTATTTAGTCAAGCTCAGAAGTTGGCTAGAGTGGAATAATGAGTACGGGCCTCCTCCTAAGGTCGGGTTTAATGGCCGTGCTGTGAACACACCTAGCAGCTCTTCATCTGGCAGAGAAAATGAAACCCTACTCTCGGTTCCAGCTATCTAATTTTCCAGCGTGTTCTGCACTGTGTTCGGGGACGGTATACTCGTAATTTTTGGTGAGGAGAAGATGTTGAGCTCTTTCTTCCACAGGTCAACAGAGTTGTCTGCCATGTCTACCGGACCTACTCCCAAATTCACAAAAACCTCCAAATTGAACTGAACTGTCCAAAATGAAACGAGTCGAGCCCAAGCTCTAGAAGCTCTAGAAGCTCTAGAAGCTTTCCTAACTTAATTTACAAACAATAAAATTAGAGTGTCATGCATACTACCAAACCCAAACCATTATTAATGCATAGAGTAAATCCCACAGGATGAAAACCACGAATTGAACCCAGTAAGTCAGCAATTCAAAACGTAGCATTAAATCTACTACACAGTCCCAAATCTTTACACAGTATAATATTTTATAAACATCGAATGAAATTTTATATACCAAATCACATTGCAGTCCTTACATAAAAGCCAACGTGCAATGTATTTACACAGTGAGGCACGAAGCTTCCTTTACAACAGTCAAACTATTAAAAATGTTAAATGGAAAAGTCATGAGCTATGGCACCATTACAAGTAATGGTGCAGCCATGGCCCAAAGATTCCAAACCTCCCAACAAGAGTCCATTAAAAACCATAGAAAGCTACATTATAAACCCCAAAGGAAGAGTCAACAAGTGCCACACGAAACCCCAACCTAGTAAAGTTTTCTAGCTCAGAAATGCCCAGAATGAGAGGAGGCAAGTAAATCTTGCTAGCATGCTTACCATGGATGTGAAGAAGAAATCCCAAATCGATAGTGTAGCCTGTTCAAAACCCGGAGCGCCTTCACGTTCACCTGCAGACAAACCAATGATGGCATGAAAACCATGACCATGCCATGGAAAATACAACGAAGCAATGCATTTTTACATAGAGTCGATCTAGTTTACCTGCGAATTGATGGGGTCATCTCCCTTCTCCAAATGTGCAGAGGCCACACTAAACCAAAATGCCAAAAACCATATTGCACAAGCAGAGTCCCTCACCATTAACGCATTGCCAAAAACCATTAACACATGCACAAACCCTCACCATAGTTTATGGAATCAACATTATACCATATACCAACCAGTCATATGTTAAACCCTCTATCCTATGGTTTCGCCACCCTTTAAATATCAGCGCAGACTTAGTACTTAGGACATGGTATTTATACTATAGTCTCCCAACCTTAGCCACCCTTTAAATATCAACGCAGACTTAGTACTTAGGACATGGTATTTATACCATAGTCTCCCAACCTTATGGTATGAGTAGTCCTTAACACTATCATATAGTATTTACAATGTTTATCAAGCCCGTCTGTGTAAAACTAGAGAAATTGCATAATTACATCTATAGATGCGCTACAAAATGAATGATCACTATAATAGTGACTCACAGATATGAGAGGGGGTGATGCGTGAAGCCCTATTCTAAGTTCATGACTTGAACAACGAGTTTCTCATTTGTAAGGTGATAAAAGTTTGTAAATTGAATCCCTGAATAACCCACTAAATGAGGAAGGGTTTGTCTGCATTCAAGCTTGTCCCACAAAGGAGCAAACATCATAGCGCGCACAAAAACCCCTTTTCACCCAAAAACCCTTGTCACAAAAAACATTATATATTATATGTTTTTTATTTTTATTATATATTATTTTATATTATATGTATTTTAGTTTTATTATATGTTATTTTATATTATAAAAATTTCCATAATAGTATTAGGATATTTTTATTATATCCTAACTTGAATAAAGAACCTTCACATTAATAAGGGAAGAACCATCTACATAACGACACATCCCTATCTTGGATAAATGAAAATATATCTTTGAAGGATGATTGAAAAGTTGAGCATGTGAGCTTGTGAGCATGGTGGTGATGATGATGATGATGATGTTGATGATGATGATTATGATTATGATGTTCATGTCAATGATGACAATGATGACGATGTTGTTGATGATGATGTTGATGATGTTGTTGATGATGATGATGATGTTGATGATGACGATGACAATGGCGACGATGATGATAATGATTGTGATGACAATGATGATGATGATCTTGATGATGATGATGATGATGACTATCATCATCATGAGGATGGTGATGAAAATGATGATGATGATGATGATGATGATGATGATGATGATGATGACGATGACGACGACGACGATGACGACGACGACGATGATGAATATTATGATGTTGATGTCGATGATGACAATGATGATGATGACAACGATGATGTTGATCGTGACAACGATGATGATGATGACAATGATGATGAAGATGATGGTGATGATGAAGATGATGGTGATGATGGTGACCATGATGGTGATGATGGTGGTGATGATGATGATGATGATGACAATGATGGTGATGATAATAGTGATGATGATGGTGGTGATGATGATGATGATGATGATGACGATGATGGTGATGATAATAGTGATGATGATGGTGGTGGTGATGATGATGATGACAACGATGATTATGATGATGATGAAGACGATGACAATGATGATGATGATGACAATGATGATGTCGATGATGACAATGATGATGATGATGATGATGATTATGATGCTGATGAAGATGATGATTATGATTATGACGATGATCATGATTATGATGATGATGATGATCTCGATGATGATGATGATGATTATCATCATCATGAGGATGACGATGATGATGATGTTGATGATGAGTATCATCATCATGAGGAAGACGATGATGCGCCATTTGTATCATCATCTGTGTCAACATTGTAAGGATTGGCTATATCATCATCATTTACGCTCATCGTGTCATTGTCGAAATAATCTTCAATGACATTGTCTGCTACATCATCTGATTCAACTATTCCTTGGACATCTTTTGTTGGATCATCATCATCATCAAATAACTTAATTTTATCATGCTCTTCGTCATCATATTATTCATCTAGAGAACCCTCTTCATTACCATCATCTAGGTTATACTTCACCGACCTTCCTCTTGGATCGTGTCTCACAACAAATGACTAGCCCGCTTTACCTGGAACCTCTGAGTAAAATACTTGTTCACATTGGCTTAGAAGAACATAGGGCTCTGTTCCTGGCTCAAACAACCTTGTGTTTACCATGGTAAATCCATTATCATGTTCAATAATAGTTCTATCGGTATCACGTTGATTCAATCGTAACCTGTACCATTTGACAGTGAATAGAACTACCTTAAAGGATTTAAAGTCACACTATATAATATCTTCCAAATACCCATAGTATCGATTTTTTGAGACTTCTTGATGTCTATCAGTTCTAGATGAAACATTGGTAACCTCAAAGATAGCCAAAACCCCAGAATCTAATGTTTTCTTTGTTTCATCTAGTTTTTTGATCTGATATCTACCTCCATTGCAGACTATAGCCTTATGGTGTTTTACCTGCAATAAGTAATACACGAAAAAATTACACAACCAATCAGTCCTTATGCAACAATACATGGAAAAAAAGAACATGTACGTCAATAAGTATCAAACAAAATAAAAGATTTAGAGGGATATTTGATTAATTATATACTTGTCATTTTATCTTTTACACCATATGCCAAATCGATTTCCCATTCTGTTAAATTATTATCTCCATTGCATTGTGCTTCTTTTACCAATGAAGCCACACCTTCCCATGATATTCCATGACCTGATTGTACACATCGTTCAATCCATACCTTCATCCAGTCAAGATTATTTGTGATGTATAAATGAATTGCATCCCATTCTCGACCAACTGTCTAATGACAATAACAATTAAAATCAAAGAAATGTGTAAATATCCTTAACAAGGACGTATATGCTCTTAATTGAAGCAATTATGACTAGAAAATACAATTAGAATATGAAGGATATAATAAAAATCCAGTAGCTAATAATTGCCTTCTAGCTTCCTCAATATACCTTTCCCCTTCAGTTGCTCCCCTTCAAATTTGTTATTGGAGTCCGGATCACAAATGTGACGTAAATTGATCTTTGACGCTAAAATAGGAATATATTCACTAACATACAACATGTTTTGGTATACTGTATATCCTTCCATCATAGAACCGTTCGGATGTGCTAGTTGTCTCACCAAACCCTTCATAAATTTCAAGTGCCTCTCAACCATCCACATGGACCTTAAGTGCACAGGGCCACACAACTCAATCTCCTCAACTTGGTGTATGAGGTAGTGTTCCTGTGCATTAAAAAATTTTGATGGTAGATGCTTCTGCATTTCACACATGAGACGAGGAATTTCTCTCCTCCAATACTTTATATCTTCTTTATGGATTTCTTTAGATGTAAACCATCTACAAGTGATGCAAACCAATAACGATATTTAACAAAAATAAACATTAAATTACAATATATGCTGAAATAGTGCACAAAAAAAACAAATATAAATTGTTATACGGAGAATTAAAGAAACACTAAGCACATGCAAGTAATCACTAGTTACCTCATGTATTTACCAAGATTATATATAACTTGTTTGATATTGTTGTCGAAGTTGTTCGGGAGAGAGAGAGGTAGAACATATTGTATCAATATACAAATCAAGCCATTTATTAAAAAAATAGTATACAAACAAGAAAAAATTATATGGACATAACAATAATAATTACCTTGATGAAGACATGCCAATCATGTGTTTTGACCCCCACAAAATCACCTTTTTTAGTTATGATATTCTTCAAGTTTGCACAAAAACAAGTGGGAAATTTAATTTTCCGAATTACTTCTTTGACAACATTGATTTGTTGCTCCATAAACATCCATGGAATTGAGTTTATATTAACTTGTTCTCCGTTGGTATGAAATTGGATGACGTCTTTCATTGCATGGTTTCTTTCTTGAATGTCTTTGCACACTTTCACAACTTTATCTTTCTCCCTCCTTAGCTCTAGTAGTCGCCATAAGGTTTCAATAACATTCTTTCCAATATGCATTGTATCAAACAAATGAACAATTTGTAGGTGCTCATAGTAGGGAAACCTGCTGAATTGAATAGGATAACTTTCCATTCCTCATGGAAGACCATTAATGCCTTCATGATCACGATGGACATCATGAATATTATTTTATAATTAATAAATTACATCATAAATCAAATATGGCCACACTAACAAACAACTCACAATAAAAATTAAAATACATAAAAATTCATATACAATGATCCATACGTACCATGATGACGATTTCTATTGTATTGCATCTTCCAAAGGTGAGGTGCCATTCTCCGTGGTTTTAATGCAGTCTACTAATTCCCATCGAAAATATTTATTTCAGTTGTTCTATACCTATGATTCTTAGAGAGGAAATTCCTATACTCATCAAACACCTCCTTTCTTAAGCTTTTTGAACGTCAAGATTTTATCTCAAGACCAAAAAATGGACATGCAAATTTACCCTTTGTCTAAAGACCTACAATATTTACATATGGAATATCTATGTCAAATATAATCATTTATAAAATATTCTAACTACTCCATATCATTAAATGCAATCAAAGTGAAACTTAAAGTTACAAACCAAAAAATGAAGTTAACCCAGGGGCATCGTGTATTATCCATACAACCATTGCATGGAATTGAAATTTCCTTTGTCATATTGGTATAGATACGTCATACACAGTTATGCCA
>LPNX010789789.1:0-50551 GCA_001517045.1 Pseudotsuga menziesii | reverse complement strand
TATCGTGAACATCATCAAATTCATCATCATTTTCATTATCAACATCATCATCATCCATTCTAACGTTAAATGAATCATGGATCAATGTATTTGTACCATTATCTTCAATTACATCATCGGCATGATCATCTTGTTCAATATTATCATTCACTTGTTCTCCATTAAACATACACGCTCCATGATCCTGATCTTGAACTTGTTCTGAAAGCACTTCCTCTGGACGACATGCTATAGGGTCTCTTTCCTTTAATATAAATACATGGAAACATCAATAGATATACATTAATATATGAAAAAAAAATACATACAATTACCAAAAAAAAGAATATAATAATGTTTATAATGCTAAACCTGCAAATGGATGATATTCGTTCCCCCCCTCAGCATGTCCATGTTCCCTACAATGTTTTGAAGATGTTGAGATCAATATTATTCTCCTCTTAAATCCCCTACATTGAGTACATGGACAATAACATTTTCCATCACCCCTTCGTTTCGCTACATCCCATAGTCTAGCAAGCAATTGTCGGTTGTCTTCATTTGGATCCGGAATATTTAATCTATTTGACATTTTGTCATAAAACTTCGTTAATGAATATAACCAGTTGTGTTAAAAAATCAAGTTCCATGCATCAACCATGCATCAAGGTTTTGTCAAACGGAGAGAAGTCGAGGAATAAAAAATTCTGTCAAACTGTCTATCGATGAAAATAAAATTCTCACAATCGCCCATTGAAGAATAAAACTATTCCTGAAAACATCCGTCGAGGAACAAATAATTTTTGCAATCGTCCGTCCCTTCTACAACAAACATGTCGAAATGTTTAAAACACTTTATATTTATAATGGACATGTGTCATATATTTGACTCCTTGAACATAGTTACCGTTAGAAGTATGGGACCATAGAATTTAAAATTATGTAAACCTTAATTTTTTATCACAAAAAAATCTATACGGATCATCAGATATCTGACGCGTGTGAGTCAGATATCCGACTTGTCTGAGATGGAGGTGTCAAATAATCACCACTATAGGAGTCTAAAATCCGACTCCTATCTGGAACGGAAGTGTCGGGTAATCACCGATACAAGCATTGAAATTCTGACTCAAAAGTGTTAGATAATCGACGAATAGATAAATATTCTGTTGTCAAAATTCTGTAGATTGATTGATTTCCGACACATCCGTGCGAAATGTCGGATGTCATCAGATTCTATCATCGGATTTCGGTTTCAAATTCTATAGTGTGCTAATAGGGTGGTATCTAGATAATATGTGTGACATATTGTGTGCATATGCAGCTGTGGTACCACACTCTCTAGTGGGATACTCTCATGTGTAGAACTATTACTAGAGGGGGTTTTAGATTTGTGGTAAAAACGTTGCAAAACAAAAAAGGAAAAAACTACGCTATAAGGGACTCATAGTGGTTGTATCAGGCATAGACTCTCTTGAGGTGGAGCCTGTTGTGAGGATTCTTCAAGAGGCGATCATCTGAGTCAATGAAGAGGTATGCCCCCTTTCCAAGATGAAGGGGTGATGAAATCTGGTCTTTTATGGGAAGAACTGATTCCACACTATGGTTTAAAGGGAATGGGGTAAAACTAGAGGTGGTCTTACAATTATCTCCATCATTGCTTAAGTGGTGTTGGGATATATCAGGTGGATCTTCCATGACTGGTGAGACAAGAGGGAAACTGGTGTTAAAGATCATGTAAATGGTATTGGTTATGTTTTTAGGGGCCTTTCCCCTAGTCTCTATTGGAGGAAGAGGGGCAGGCCTGGAGACAGGAGGAGTCTTTAATGGACCCAAAGGTAGGTGCAACATCATCTCAATTGGCTGGATTGGAGTCAACACATCTTGGGGCCTCAGAGGTAGCATAGGTGGTTCAAGGCACAACACAAGAACTTCTAGTGTGAAATCCTGTAAATTGCGGGTTTCCAAGACATACTTACTTGCAATCCCAGAAGGTAGGAAAAGGAAAAGGAAAAGGATCATGTTGAGTGGGAATGAACGCCACTATTTCCCTGGTAATTGAGGTTTAGGTTGTGATTGAGGTTATAGATATGGATGGGGTTATGGCTACGAATGGAGCTACGGCTACGGATGGTTTTGCAACTGCGGTTGTTTCTATGGCTGCGGTTGGTGTTGTGGTTGAGGTTGGGGTTTGGGTGTACTGGTGCTAGATGATAGCATGCACAAATCCACAGCATCACTTGGTGTCAGTGTAGGTGACACGAAGGGGAAGGGATCCATCATAGAGGAGTCGTTGAACAATCTAGGGCCTACGTTCAATAATGGTGGGATGGCTGTGCTATTGACAGTAGTGTTGACGATAGGGATAACGTTGGCTAGTGCCATTGGCCCCTGTAGATCATGGTAAGTCAGTTGATCCACCGTCACAATATTCCCTTCATGAGGGAACATCATAAGAAAGAACACAATGGATGCCATGACTCTCATGGTGTACATGTAGCTTTGTCCCAAGAGCAGGTTATAGTCTAACTGTGCATTGACCACCTCTATGTCAATCCTGGACCTTCTTCCCTGCTAAACTGATGGGGAAGTGTGGAAGGATGCCATGGGCCCTCGTGGGGTGACCATCATAAGCATGGAGTGTAGTACTATATGGTTGAATGGTAGGGGACCCAAGTTTTTTCCAGATAAATGTTGACATAACACAGGTGGATGCCCCTTCATCGATAATGCATCGATGGATCACCAAATTCCAGATTGAGACCTGAATTTGAAAGGCAATGGTGGATGGCATTCTGGGTTCTCCTTGATCCAAATCAAATGTGATCAATCTTGAATCGGAGGGGTCCACCACACCTAGTGTGGATAACAACGATTTTCACTACATCGGGCACGTTTTGAGCACCTCGAGAGCAGACATGGCTATAGGTGACTGGGCCAAGTCATCAACGATGCTATAGTTCACTGTAGCTCTAGCCATGGCATTGTTCGAAACCCATCGCATGGGGGGTGTGGGGGAAAAGGAGGTAAGTGAAGAGGTATGTTGGTGTCCTAGGACATGGATGCCACTGATGGGTTAGTGGTTTCAGTAGTGGACCCATATTGGTTTTGCATGGTCTACAAGTTGACCTTATTAGTTGTCATGGATAGGAGGTGATGAACCCCTATATCTATAGGTGGGGCCACAGCAGGGGCTACGGGGGTAGGTGGGGGCATGGGTGCAGTTGCTACGAACCCTTGGAGTGGTAACAGGTTCTAGAGCACCATGGGTGGAGGGCCTAGTGGTGTTGGGTTGGGTTGAGCTAGGATTACCGCATTGGTACCATGTTGAACTTCGTTCTGAGGAACTTGCTTGGTGTAGCCCATGAAGGGGCACTCATGCGTATAGTTCCCATAGACATCACATAGTTTGTATGGCTTATTTGTTCATAATGGAGCGTTTTGTCTAGGTGGGTTGGGTTGTTGGAGATTTTGAGCCGGCTGGTTTTCTTTGGTGTTTTTCAGAGGATTTGGCTATGGGCCGCCTCCTTGCAGTTGGTTGTTACCCTGGTTCCTAGCTTGGTTATTTCTATGTTGCCCTTATTGATTATTGGGGGCTAGTTGGTTGGGATGATTCTGCTGAGCCAAAAATTGTCCCATGGGTGTTGATGGAGCTGGGGCGAGGGATGGAGAGGCTTACATAGGTGGTACATAGTATACTAGGGGAGATGGGGGGGATATAAATCTAGGAATTTTTCTTGAATACTATTGTGTCAACCAAGTTGGTGCATAGGCATGTTGTTATGGTGCGGGTTGTGCGTAGGAGGTTGTGGATCTGGAATGAGACATCATACTTGAGTAGTGGGGAGCTTGATTTGGGTGGGAAACACTAAGGGTGTTTCTTGGCTATGGTGGTATCATAGGCAGTGCCGCATGGTGTTGTGAGTGATGGGAGATAGATCGTATAATTCCATATGTAGCATGGGATTCCCCCGTTGCATCCCGGTAAGAGGTTCCTACATAGGAAGCATCTAGAATGATGGTGTAGAGGTATCCAGACTATGCGTAAATGAGGTCAAACTGTTGGTCCTTCAAGATGGCCTCTTCCTCTGTTTAGGGACGTTCAGTTGCAACGTCCTTGGCTATGGGTGGCAGCAATGTTTTTGAGAACCATTCAAGGAAGATCCTATCATCAAGGTTGATATTACACAAGCTACGATGTTGCCTCCACTTGTGGATGTAGTTGGTTATGTGGGTCGCATTTTGTTTGGCGACAAGATAGCAATATTTCCACTCCATCATATCTGACGAGGAGATGGAAATACTGCAGGAAAATAAAGGCCAAGGAGTCAAAATCTTGGTACTTGGCTTGTGGTAGCTCAATGTACCACTTGGTTGTAACACCTATGAGGGTGCATTGGAACAGTATGAGTCTGATCGAATCATCTATGATGTTGTTTAATGAGCACCATAGGTGAAATGTCATGATATGGTTTTGGGGGCACTCCCCTGTCTTCCCTTCAAACTTAGGGATGTCTAAGGGGAGCTCGGTTGGCATGGGAGGCCAAAAGGTTTGATGACAGATGGGGTCATTAGCTAACCTAGCTAAGTCAGCCAGGTTGAGGCATGCCATGAAAGGGAGGTTTGATCTAAGGTTGATGTGTGATGGACTAACAATGGTGGTGGGGTTTGCAGGAACATGATGTACCTGCATGACTGGGGGTACTTGTGGCATAGTTGTGGACAGGCCACTACCCCCAAGTATGGTAAGTGGGACAATGTGAGCGGAAAGGCCACTATCCCCAGGTATGATAGGTGGAATAGTTTGACTAGTGAGTGCAAGTGGATGAAGCTGAGCTAGGACAGTCTGCATGGAAGTACTAGGACCTCCTACAAGGGTGTTGGTGGTGGTGTGAGGTATGGACATGGGTCCACTACCAATCACCAATCCGGAAAGTGGATTCGGGTTTGCACCAACCATGGGGATAGATGGTGGAGTGTGTAAATATAGCTCATATTGATATGATTTTGAGTTTGATTTAGAGGTTGTGTGGCCTTCTGGCGGTGTAGAGGGTCATCAAGAATTCTCTCGACGGTGTTGGTTCAAGGACCTGAACTGTGGTGGATCACACCTTAGGCATGAAGAAGAGTGTGGGGGATCAATTGTGTCTAGTTGGTAGATCAGGTAGTGAAATATGGTAGTGAAGTTTTGGACCCTATTTTCAGTGAATTCCTATTGGCTTTCAGGTGGTCACTCGGCCACCAAGACTTCCAGGAGATAATGCTTGGATTTTTCCTCATGGGAGTGCTATTCAATTGGTAGGGTGATCCGTAGGACCTCAAATTTAGTGCATTAAAAGTTTATTGTAAAAGAATGTGTGCAACAGGTTAATTAAAGGGATAGCATGAACAGAAATTAAATGCTCAGAACAGGAATGAAAAACAAGACTGATAAACAGATGCCAAGCAGAAAACACAGAACCAAAATCACAAACAGAAATTGATAATGGAGTTCACCCCCTCCACTGGGCTACGTCTCCGGTCCCCTCTCCAATGGGAACCGATCCAATTAATTTCTTAAAATGGTACAAATGGTTCTAGACTAATCACAGAAACTAGACATCAACAGTAAAGTCTTCAAGACCTCCCCTCTAATGTTACCAAACTGGACTTCAACGGTCAAAAGAAGCCAAGTTATAACTGAGAATAATAGACTCCAAAAGGAACAGTAAAATGCGCTCTGAAGCTTCTCATCATAGAGAAAATGTTGCACCATGCTCCTAATGAACTGAGTCCCCCAATCGTCCTCTTCTTCTGGTCCCCAGCTTCCTCTATTTAAGCCTCATAAGTAACGGATTTGCCTTCTTTCACACAACTGTTACCAAGGAGACAAAACGTAAAAGAAATGCGACTGTTCACATCCCCTGCCAAATTCCCACTCGTTATCATAGTAGGATGTTCATCTCCGTAACTGAACCAAAGAACCCGTTACCAATGCATGGGTTCCATTCCTTGAAACGTGGCATCAAAACTGTGTAAGAAAACCGTTTTGAAAATGTCCCTGCGCAAACGCATTGCAGTGTTTGGGTCGGAAGTTTTATTATCTGGGCTTCCCCCATTGTAGAAGGGTGATACACAATGGGCTCCAGTGTTTCACTCTGCTAATCTCTGTCTCAATCAGCTGTCGGCTGGTTTTCAAGTCGGAAGTCTTGTTACTTTGGTTTCTGCAGTTGCGGATGGCGCACCACTTATTTTTTTCGATTCCGTCGAGTTATTTCACCGATCTTTTAAGTTTTGGGCTTCTGCCATTGCGGCTGCCGAAAGCATTGTTCTTCTGATCAAGCTTGTGGCCGTCGTTGCGGACTGCTTATCGCTCCGAATTCCAATCCGTTCGAACATCCGCTAAGCTTCCGCCGTTGTGGAAGGGGAAAGGCTTCCGAGCCCCGACGTTGCGGAAGGGAAAAGCTTCCCTACATCCCATGTTGCGGAAGGATTTCTCTTCCGACCTCCGATCTGTGTATTTTTTTTTCCGTCTGTTTGTTTTCACGCGCGGCTTCTAGGAACCATTGTACCATATTGGATCATTAAAAAGGAATGATCCACCGGATCAATCCTCCCCATTGGAGAGCTTTTGGACCACCAAAATCCTGAATTATTCTGCAAGTAAGTGAGGGTACAGCTCCCTCACTTTACCAATCTCCATCCATCTTGATTTGCTAGGATGCATTCCTTTCAGCCCCACTCAAAGGTACTCAGCATTCCCCCTTCGTGAAGTCCTTACATTGCTGCCAAGAATAACATCATCCTAAAACTCTCTCATATATTCAGGTGCCAAATCATCTATTGAAGGAATCTGTATGTTAATTTCCTCATCCATGATCATAGGAGGCTCATACAATTTAAGATTCTCAACATTGATAACTGAATAAATTTGCATGTATGGAGGTAAATTCAAGCGAAAAGCATTAGTACCGATCTTTTCCAAGATCTCAAAAGGACCATACCTGATAGGTTTAAAATTTTTACCTTCGCCTTTCATCCTTTCTTTGGTGATATGTAACCAAAATTTGTCACCTACCTGAAATTGATGATCAATTCGATGCTTATCATGCCTGGCCTTGTACTTTGCCTGGCTTTTCTCCAACTATTCTTGAACTTCCTGCTGCACTGCTTGGACTCTTTGAATGAACTTCAAAGATTTATCTGCATCATGATGTCCATCCACTGCATCTTTTCCAAAAGAGAAGTCCATCGGTGTTTTTGGCAGATAACCAAAACAAGTTTCAAAAGGAGATTTCTTTGTGGAAGAATGAACTGCATGATTGTAAGCATGCTGTATATACTGCAACTGCTCATCCCAAAGTTTAGGATGTTTGCCACAATATCCTCTTAGAAGCTGAATTACTGTTCTGTTTACTACCTCTGTTTGCCCATCAGTCTGTGGATGAAAAGCTGTACTTTTCTTAAGTTTGGTATCCATGAGTTCCCATAAAGTTGACCAGAATTTTCCCAAGAACCGGGAATCTCGATCAGATATAATAGACATGGGAAGCCCAAAATGTACCCAAACATTTTGAAAGAATAAAAGAGCTGTTTGTTCAGCAGTGATCTGCTTGTTACATGGCATTAAGATACACATTTTTCTGAACCTATCCACAACAACATATAGGTAATCATGCCCTTTTCTAGACATAGGTAGTCCTCCTACAAAGTCCATAGAAATGCTTTCCCAAGGATGAGAAGAAACTGGCAGAGGAGTGTACAAACCCAATTTCCTATTTCTAGGCTTACTTGTTGCACACATAACACAACCTCTTATATATTTAGCTACAGTTTCTTGCATTTGAGGCCAATAATAGTGATTCTGCAATACAGACAACGTTTTATTTACACCAAAATGTCCTGCAATCAATGAACTATGTGCTTCTTGAACCACATGCACTCTCTCTTTTTCTGGAATACAAAGTTTACCAAGATGATACAAGAGTTGATTATGCACATAATAGTTCTCTTCCTGTTTACCATGTATTAGTGATGCATATACTTTCTTAAAATCTTTATCTTCTGCATACTGTTCAATATAACTTTCATGTGTTAATGAACTGGTTTGAAGAATGATTGAAGCATTTGTAGGTGGCCTTGACAACATGTCTGCTACCTTATTATGAATTCCCTTTTTGTACTTAATTACGAGATGAAACTGTTGTAAGAACCCCATCCATATTAAATGCCTACTTTGTTGTATTTTAGTTTGAGATTGTAAATATTGAAGTGGCTGATGATCAATATGTATGACTATCTCTTTCCCATGATATAATGTTTCCACTTCTTCACACTCTATACTAAAGCATACAATTCTTTGTCATAGGTCGGATAGTTACTTACCGCAGTAGAGCATGTTTCTGAATGGTAACAGACTGGCTTCCTTCCTTGCATCAAAACTGCTCCCATGACCAACCCGCTGGCATCAGTTTCGATCTCAAATGGCTGCTGCAAATCTGGAAATGTCAGAACTGGTGCTGTGCTAATATTTTCCTTCAAAGTGTCGAAGGCTCTCTGATGCTTGCCTCCCCATTGGAAAATTTCTTTAACACTTGTTAATGCATGCAAAGGCATAGCAATGGAGGAAAATCCATAGATGAATTTCCTCCAATACTGAACCGCACCCAGAAAAATTCTGATTTCAGTAACGGTGTTAGGCCGTGGTCAGTTTACAATGACAACAACCTTTCCTGGGTCCACTCGCAGGTGGCCTCCACCAATAATATGGCCTAGATATACTAAAGAAGTTTTAGCAAATTCACATTTAGACATTTTTACATAAAGCTTTTCCTTTCTCAGTACATCTAAAATATTTTTCACATGTACAGCATGCTCTTCCCAAGTTTTGCTAAACACAAGGATATCATCTAGATATACAATTACAAAATCATCAATGAATGAACAAAAGACATCATTCATGACCCGCATGAAAGTAGCCGGTGCGTTACAGAGCCCAAAAGGCATTACAAGCCATTCATACAAACCCTGTTTCATCTTAAAAGCTGTTTCCCAAGCATCATGCTTAGCAACACGGATTTGATGATACCCACTACACAGATCCAATTTTGTAAAGTAAGTTGCATGTTTCAACTGATCAAGCAAATCATCAATACGAGGAAAAGGATACCTATTTTTAATGGTGATTTTGTTAAGGGCCCTGTAGTCGATACACATCCTCCATGACCCATCCTTCTTTAGAACCAAGACTATAGGAGAGCCACAAGGAGAAGTGCTGGGCTGGATGACCCCCTTCTCAATCAGATCCTGAACCTACTTCTTGATTTCTTTGTTCTGCATTACAGACATCCGGTACATGGCTATGTTCGGGAGTGGCACATCCTGCTGCAAATGTATCTCATGCTGAATCTCTCTCTTCGGTGGTAACCCCTTCAGATCTTGAAACAAATCATCATACTCAGAAATGATCTCAATCAGTTCAGATTTATGCTTAGGGTCACATTATTCAAGATATTTAGAGACTTCATCATTTTTCATCTTAACCATCATCAACACAAAGTTCTCACTAGCATTTACCAACCTCTTCATTTGTCCTGCAGAGACTATTTCTAGATTGGTTTTTATCTTATGTGCTCGTACAATATATTCCATACCTTCTTTAAAAATATGATACTTATTATGCTCTCTATAAAAGACTGCTTTCCGGTCATACAAATATGGACTCCCAAGTACAATTCCACAAATGTCAAGTGGCACTACATCTAGTTCTACCTCATCCCTAAACTTTTCAGTAATTGCAAATTTTAATACACATTTCCCTGTAACTTGCAATCGTGTATCATTAGTAACCCAACCTAGAGGATAGGGCTTTTCATGAGGCACAGTAACTAAATGCAATTTATTAACCACTTCTTATGATATTAGATTTACTTGTGAACCACTATCAAACAATGTATCAATCTTTGTGTGATTTGCAATGACACGAACATGAAACAGTGCACTTCTATATTTATCATTTTGCTTAGAAGTAGATGGCAGACTTGTACTTGCAATAGAACTTGCTTGTGCATCAATGGGAAGTGAGATACTTTTATCCTTACCTTGGATTCCAATAGCTGTAACCTTTGTTTCATCACCTGAGTCGGATCCCAAGTCTTGAATAACTGCTGCAGTAGCTTTTCCTTTTCCTTTGTCTTTGTTTCCTCCGTACTTATTTGGCCTTAACTCCAGACGAAGTTTCCAACACTTGGAGACATCATGTCCCTTCTGACAATGCGAACATGTAGGCTTTTCACCCTCTTTCTTAACAGTAGCCATCTTCTTTTTCCCCTTATCTTTACCTTTTGATTTGCTGTCAAATTTAAATGACTTCTTCACAAAAGTTTCATTAGCATGCTTACCCCTGGCTTCTAAATGGGTAGCTTGAACACATACATCATCCAAATTACTGGGATTAAACATCAACAAGGTATGTTTCAAATAAGAATGCATGCCACCAATGTACTTAAGAAGATTTTCCTGTGTATCTAATGAAACATTCAATGCAATAGCCCTCTTTCTGAATTCATGAGTATAATCTTGAATGCTTTGTCCTTTAGCTTGTCTAATACTTCGATGAATTCATGGTTAATTGTTGCATGTGACCTAAAGGATAAAATTTCTTTCTTAATACTTCGATGAATTCATTCCAAACTGAAATAATTTTACCATTATTTTGAAGATCTTGCTGAATCTTGCTCTCCCACCAAGTAAGAGCCATTCCACTCATTCTCAACGTGTCCAATTGAATCCTGGAAGGGTCATCATTAATGCCCTGCACCCTGCAATATACTTCAAGCTGCTTGATCCAATTGTCTAATTTTTCAGCATCTACATCTCCATTATAAATAGGTAGTTCAAATTTTACATCCAATTTGAAATAAGGCATATTAGGACTTACATTATTCGAATGAGAAGTATGAGAAGAAGAAAAAGTTTGATTAGTGTCAGGAGGATCACCATCACCTCCTACTTTTTTACCCTTTTCTTCCTTCTTCACTTCTGCATCTCTGGATGAATATCCTTCTTCTTTCTTCTTCCTTTCTGCTCGCTCATCGAGTAGAATTTCCATCATGGCTTTCATGCTCATAAAAGCCTCTAGAAACTCAGTTTCAGAAATGACAGGTTTTTCTCGTTCGGTATGTCCTTCTTCTTCCCCTCGTGGAGAAGACATGGTTCTTGAGAATGTTCTCCTGGAGCCAATCTCAGGATCTCCTTCAACTAATTCTCCTTCACCACGCTTTAACCTGGACCTGGTAAGCATTCACAAACTTGCACAACAGTCAACCAGCTCTCATACCAAATATGATCCATAGGACCTCAACTTTAGTGCATTAAAATTTTGTTGTAAAAGAATGCGTGCAACAGGTTAATTAAAGGGACAAAATGAATAGAAATTAAATGCTCAGAACATGAATGAAAAACAAGACTGATAAATAGATGCCAAGCAGAAAACACAGAACCAGAATCACAAACAGAAATTGATAACAGAGTTCACCCCCTCCATTGGGCTACGTCTCCGGGCCCCTCTCCAATGGGAACCGATCCAATTAATTTCTTAAAATGGTACAAATGGTTCTGGACTAATCACAGAAACTGGACATCAACAGTAAAGTCTTCAAGACCTCCCCTCTAATGTTACCAAACTGGACTTCAATGGTCAAAAGAAGCCAAGTTATAACTGAGAATAAATGACTTCAAAATGAACAGTAAAATGTGCTCTAAAGCTTCTCATCACAGAGAAAACGTTGCACTGTGCTCCCAACGAACTGAGTCCCCCAATCGTCCTCTTCTTCTGGTCCCCAGCTTCCTCTATTTAAGCCTCATAAGTAACGGATTTTCCTTCGTTCACACAGCTGTTACCAAGGAGACAAAACGTAAAAGAAATGCGACTGTTCACATCCCCTGCCAAATACCCACTCGTTATCATAGCAGGCTTTTCATCTCCGTAACTGAACCAAAGAATCCGTTACCAATGCGTGGGTTCCATTCCCTGAAACGTGGCATCAAAACTGTGTAAGAAAACCGTTTTGAAAATGTCCCCGCGCGAACGCATTGCAGTGTTTGGTTCGAAAGTTTTATTATCTGGGCTTCCGCCGTTGTGGAAGGGTGATATGCAATAGGATCTGGTGTTTCACTCCGCTGATCTCTATCTCAATCGGCTGTCGGCTGGTTTTCGAGTCGGAAGTCTTGTTACTTTGGTTTCCGCAGTTGCGGATGGCGCACCACTTCTTTTTCTGATTCCATCAAGTTATTTCGCCGATCTTTTAAGTTTTGGGCTTCCACCGTTGTGGCTGCTGGAAGCATTGTTCTTCCGATCAAGATTGTGGTCGTCATTGCAGACTGCTTATTGCTCCGACTTTCGATCCATCCGAACGTCTGCTAAGCTTCCGCCATTGAGAAAGGGGAAAGGCTGCCGAGCCCCGACGTTGCGGAAGGGAAAAGCTTCCCGACCTCTGATGTTGCGGAAGGATTTCTCTTTCGACCTCCGATCTGTGTATTTTTTTTTCCGTCCATTTGTTTTCATGCGCAGCTTATAGGAACCATTGTACCATATTGGATTGTTAACAAGGAATGCTCCACCGGATCATAGGGGTCTTTGCCCGTTTCGCTTGGGAGCGTCCAGCTACTTTGGGGTTCCCGTGGTACTCCTCACAATGAGTTCCAAGGATGATGGACTTATTTCCTCAAAGACTGAAAGTTTTTTAATTATTGTAAATTAATAGATTTTAATGGCTAGGTCAACGTCATGAATTGAGTTTGGTTATATCACTTGGCGTGGTTGTGTGCATGTCCCATGTATGAAGGATTTGTCCATTCTTGATTATTTTCTGTTTTTGATTTGGTGACTGCTTTTATGGTTTAAGAATATTTCACAGATATTTTCTGGTTTGTTACAAAACTTACAACATGGGTAACCTATTATGAAACCAGTAGATTTTTAACAAAAAATTTGAAACATGCCACTAATGAACTTGAACTATCGTAGACTTACTAGGTGACTACCTTACAGCTGTATTCCTCTTCGACTTGGAAAGAAAACTGGGCTCTAAAAAAAATGGGACTAAGCACATCTGTAGATCCTCAGGTCACTCTCTGAGTGCAAGGTCGGTCAATAGGGAGGATGCAAACACCGTGAGGCCCCCTGGGCCTACCACCCCCTCTACCTTCCAATTCAACCATTTTTAGTGGTCTAAAGCAATCACAGATGTAAGTACCTATTACTATACAAGATTTACCCTTTGTCTTATCCCAAAATACCCCGAAGGGTGATGACTAGGTAGAGGAGGAAGGGCTAGGCAAGGGGATAATTTCCAATGCTTATTAAAAGACTGAAAATTAACTTACAGTAATTTATCCAAGTCTTAAAGTGGATTCATATATCAATAACCAATTAAATATATTATTAATTTACACAGATTGTATGCATATGAAAACAGGCTGCTGGATAGTGGTGGATGAGCCACGCTAACAGTCCAAACAGCTTAAAAAACTAAATCTGAGAGACAGATCTCCCTTTTCTAGGCAAATGTAGCGAGGGGGTCGCTAAGTTTTCCTAAAACCAGGTGAGGGGTCGCTTAGAAACTGAAAACAGGAGCAATCTGGCTCCTAAGAGGGAATTCACTCCTTTCGGGGCTAAATGAGTGACCTGGTCACCTATTTTAGCTCGATAAGAGCAACCTGGCCCAAAAACTGGAAAATTTTGACACTTGAGCTGGGAACGACCGACAGTAACTTATACTATGGCTGAATGGGCTCGTTTTGGTCTTAAGGAAGCTCGACCGTGAATGTAAATGCAGAAAAACAAAGATCTAAACTAGATTTAATGGAAATTTGACCTAGGTTTAGAAAACAAAAACAAAAATTGAAAAACTTGAAAAACAACCTAGGGATCCCATGGGATTGACCTGGTATGGTCACCAAATCTATAGTAGGGATTTCACCCTAGCTACGAATAGGAACAACTACCTTCCTTCTACAGGACAGAAGGGTAGGGTTCATGTATGTGGAAGAGAACCCTACAAAGAAATGTTAGCTTTGAGCCATGAAACCCTATAGAAAACGTGTTATAAAACAGAGAGATGGCTACAGGAAATCAGAGGAGAGCTTGCAACAAACTATGGGAACATAAACCTGCAAACAAAAATAATCCATAAAACTAAACTATTGACATAAATGAATGGTTATACCTTCAACCCCCTTTAGTGGAAATGGGCCACCTTGCCCTAGCTTTGAAAGGACCTCTCTATGGGATGGAGTCTTGACTTGTGGAGAAATGGAGGAGAGGTGATGAATGGCTTGAGAGGAAAAGGGTCTCAAGGAACTCACATGGGAAGCATAATGATAGGTAGAGAAGGAGTGTTTTGAGAGTGACCCCCACCCCTCTATTTATAGTTTTTTCT
The DNA here is from genome assembly GCA_001517045.1 of Pseudotsuga menziesii. Taxonomy (NCBI): domain Eukaryota; kingdom Viridiplantae; phylum Streptophyta; class Pinopsida; order Pinales; family Pinaceae; genus Pseudotsuga; species Pseudotsuga menziesii. Next base: position 36,152 of record LPNX010789789.1, on the reverse strand, counting down.
TGAGATTTTAGGGTTCAAACAATGGATGCATAGTAGATCATTGTAATCTTTATCCCAATCCCCACTTTTTCCTTTAGAAATTATATATAAGATAAAACCTAGTTATCCAACTAAAACATTCAATATTATCTGGACTTTGCGCTTTAGCTAGTCTAGGTACAAATTCCAGTGCAAACATATTCTGGCGTCATTTCTGGGGACAACGAACAAAATCAATATATTTTGTAGACTACATTTTCACCTATTGTTTAGAATGTCACAATGGCTTCTAAGAAAATTGGAACTATGGGAAATCCATCATCTCCTTTACATCTTGTAGTTTCAGGCCTAGAAAGAATTTTAAGAGAAGCTAGGAAAAATCTTGGTTTTGCATCATCAAGTGATCATCAGTATGCTTTAGTATCAGAAACACTAGGTGAATTATACCAACCTTTTCCTTCTTCTTTTTCAACTATTGAAGAAGAAAAGAAGAAACATTGATCTATATCTATCCCCGAGTTTCAGAATCCTATCCAGATTGACAATTTCAGAGTTTATTCTAATCTTTTATCATCTGATAATGTAAAATAAGACATTTTAAATTATGAACAATTCGATTATTTAAAGGCTTCATCATCACCTTGGACACCACTCACTAGTAGAAATCCCATTAGCCAAATATAGATCAAAGTACCATCTTATTCTCAGATCCAATCACCAACTCCACATGTTCAACCAGCTTCTTCATAAGTTATTCCAAACATGGAAGCTCAACCTCTAAATAGGATGGATGCCATAGTGGCTGCTAGCTGATATGCCCTTTTAGTCTTAACTCAACCTCTTAATGCTCTCCCAGGAGGAGTCTATCCGAATTATCTTCCAAGGTTTAATGGCTAAGGATAGGTGACAACATAAGAGCAATGGAATTTTTATTTTATCTATATTGATAACCAAAACATTGAAAATCCGGATGTATGGATGCGAGTCTTCGTTCAAATCTTGGATGGAGAGGTAAGAAAATGGTTTAGAGAGTCGCCACCAAATTCAATAGATGGGATAACAAATTTACAAGAATTCTTTATGATATAGTGGGGAGATACCAAATATTATCGTTACTACATTATTGAGTTTGGAGCTTTGAAATGAAAACAAGGTGAAACAATTACTGATTTTACTAAACGATTTAACAAGAAGTGTAGTAAAATCCCTGCAAAAATCAAGCTTACCAAGACATTTGCAAAACTTACCTATGCAAATAAGTTGAGGGATAAAATATAATATCATGGAGAATACAAGAAAAAGAAAAAGGAAATGTTACCATCTACTTCAGGGGAAAAGGTAACAGATGATAAGATAGATGAGATGACAAAAATAATTAATAATTTATCAGCAAAAATTAGGAGCCTGGAAATGGAAAATAGAAGTCTTTATAATCTTGTTCAGGAAAATAATATTCAAAATCCCAATCATTTTAGAAGGCCATTTAATCCTAGGTTTTTTCCTAGAGATAGGAGGAATAATGGGGACCAAAAAATACAATCTCCTTTTCAAAACAGTTTGATACAACATGATGAATGTAATGAAGTAAATGAGATGGAGGTTGAAGACTTAGATCCAAACATTGATCAATTCGATGATTTCTTCTTCAAATTTTCTAACTATGCCTAAATATCATTATGCAAATGTGGGTAATTGTGTTATACCTAAATCCTGTCCCCCTCATGTGATGAGATCCTTAAATCTCATGTTTTCCCTTAATCCCAAATGAACTTGGAGTGGAAACTTTCTATGTTTGTCAATTCTACTTGAAAAAACCTAGCACCCTGCTTACCCTTTGGCTGATGAGTGGTACCTTGCTCAACACCGCCTGTATCCTGTTATAGAGAAGTGGTGCCACTTCCTTTGGTCTTTGCTCTTGAAGCGGTTCCCATATAAACTGCTCTGTCATAAGGGAACAAAAGCGGTACCCTGGGTAAAATGGGAAAAAGAGAAGTTTCTTGAGGGTTCTAGATCATAAGCCTCGTGTCCTCCCTTATCCCTATCAATGTGGATTAGTTTGAGCTCAAGATCCCTCTTGGTAGGATCTTAGAGCCACCTCATCCACAAATCTATCAACTATTCCTATCCATTGAGCTTTATAAATACAAGCTCATATCCACAGTTGAAATGGGAGTACTATAGAGGTATTGTTATGCTGTTGGATTGACTACCTAGTCCAATCCATTGGAGAGTATAAAGCAAGTTGGAGCTTATGGGGATAAAGTGTTTGTCTCATGGAGGAGCTTGTCGACACTAAGACCATGGTTATAATATTCTTCATACATTACTAATTCAAAGCTGATTTCCGTCCCACATAGCTGTTGTTTTGATTTCACATGCATATGTTGTTGGATTCCTTAGTCACTAACATGGATATGTAGATGATTTTCTGGTATCTTTGATGTGCCTGTATGTTTGATATGTTCACAGGTACACAGGATCATGATCAAAGCAGTATTCCAGGTGTCTACACCATTCAGGGAAGGTCTTCATCCTTTGTTGTTCACTCATTTGTTCTAGATCTTAACCATTCAGACCAGAGGAACAACTTCTGTCCGCACAAGGTGCAATATTCCTGATTACAGATTGTCATGAAAAGGATAATTTTGAACAAGTTTCATATGTTCCATATATTTGTCAATCAATGTAGTAGAATACTTATGGTTGGCATATATAGAATAAAGTGGCCTTCACAAGATGAACATAAAGCAATGAATGTTCCTACAAAGAAAATATTGGATTTTGAAAAGAAGCAAGATCAACAAGGGAATAAGGATAAAGTTGCAGATATAGAATATGTAAGCATATTTGCTACTAGTTTAAATCTTGAACATGAAAATAGAAAATAGAAAATTCATATTTAATTAACTGAATTGATTAAAAAACAGTGACATACAGAGCCTACTCTCAAGATTTTAAATCCTCCAGTCAATCTTATCCCTTTAGTTGTGATTAATTTACAAGATGAAAATCCAACCACTATTTTTGGTCCTGAAACATTTGCTCATCTAGATGATAAATCTTATTATCCTCCTCCATTTTACATCACTCTTACAGTTCATGATCAAATGTTACATAATTTTCTTCTAGAATCTAGTGCTTCATAAATTCTTATGCCTAAATAAGTCATGGAAGCTTTAGGGCTTACTGTCACTAGGCCTTACCATGATATGTATGATTTTGACTCTAGAGCAGTAAAGTGTCTTGGGGTTATTGAGGATCTTGTTGTCAGCCTTACATAGTTTCCAACAAAAAATGTGCTCATGGATGTTGTTATAGCTCATATTTCTCCCAAATTTGGTTTTTTCATTTTCAAGGTCATGGGAAAAGAGAGTAGGAGGAACCTTACATATGGATATTTCTTATGCTATAATTCCAGTATTTGGACGTGATCACATGAGACTTTATAGGGAAGTATAACTTTCTTATTTGGTTAGTGACAATAAAATTATTACAAATCATCCTATTTATGTAATTTAAGAAGATATGGGCTCATGTATGTTACATTTAAATGATGATACCTCAACCATTTTACAAATTGAAAAAGATCATACAGTTCAAACTAAAATGGAGATTCAAGATTATTTTTGGCAAATGTATTTTGATGGTTCATCATGTAAGGAGGGAGAAGAAGCAGGTATTGCACTTATTCCTCATGGGGGTAATATTATTTCTTTGATGTATAAGTTGGAATTCCAAACAACAAATAATATTATTGAATATGAAGCATTAATTCTTGGGCTAAGGGCTGCAAAGGACCTAGAAATTCAACAGTGTACTGTGTTTGAAGACTCCCAATTATTCGTATTCGTTCAAAAAGTGAATAATGTATATCAGGTCAGACAAGAATGATTAAAGGTATACCGGAATGAGGTATGGGATTCGGCTGATAATTTTTTCTTAGCTTTCAATATATCTTTTATCCCAAGAGATCATAATCAAACAACAAATTCATTGGATTTGGCAGCAACTTACTTTAAGGTTCCAAAATTAACACACCTCAAGTATCCAATTGAGGTAAGGTACAGACCTTCAGTTCTAGATAAAATATTAAACATTGGAAAGTTTTCCATGATGATCAGGAGATTTTTTTTTTAGAATTGACATGTGAGTTTTCCACCTCACTGATTGATCAGGATCAAAATATTGACTAGGATGAAAGTGTTTCATGTCCAAAAGATTCATTTGGAAACATAAGATAATTGAACTAAAAGGAAATTTCATTCCTAAAGGGCTTGTTCCTCTTGAAATATTGCTTTCAAAATATGACACTTTATTCAATCCTACCTTACAATCTTATGAAGAAAATTTCTCAAGTTGTAATATTGGTACTGATGTTGAGCCTAAAATTATTAAAATACATAATACACTTTCGAAAGAGGAAAGGAATAGGTACATTAATCTGTTGAAATAATTAGTTGAGATATTTTCTTGGTCATATGAAGATATGAAAACTTATAACGCCAGCATAATCCAACAAAAGATTCCATTAAATAAAAATACTAAGACTTTCAAATAGAAGCTTAGAAGAATTAATACAACATTGCTTCCACTTATTGAAAAAGATCTCAACAAAATATTAGAGGCAAAGATTATAATACCTCTTAGATATTCTTCTTGGGTAGCAAATCTAGTGATAGTACGCAAAAAGAACAAGGAAATAATGCTTTGTGTAGAGTTTCGTAATTTGAACAGCTGCTCCCTTAAAGAAAACTATCCATTGCCCAAAATTGATCAGATATTATAGAGAGTGGTGGGTTCCCAGAGGATATCAATGATTAATGGATTTTTTGGCTATAATAAGATTGCAGTGCAACTAGAAGACAAGGAAAAAACAACCTTTACTACTCCGTTGGGGCATGTTTATGTATGACAAAATGCCTTTTGGACTCATGAATGCATGTGATACATTTAAAAGGGATATGGATATAGATTTTGTAATACCCCGGTTTTGACCCCGTTTGCATTAAAGGGTACATGATGTATATTTTGTAATTAATCACGGTGAGGAGCTAAAGACAAAAGCCCCACCATTGATTTGGTTGTGTTATGTTTCGACAATAGGCATGATTCCCAAGGGTAAGGAGGGTGGAAAGTTAAATCCTAAGCCATGAACATGTGGCATGCTTGAATGCATGTATGTTTTCTTCTGCTATGTATATGAAGGATTATGCATCTTAGTATGTATTATGTTTAAGCTTTTTATTTCAGCATTATATGACTGTTCATGTTCATGGGGTTGTTTTCCTGTATGTTTGGTGTTAGTAGCATCCTCTTTGCCGGTCAGAGGATCGGGGACATTACAGTGTGGTATCAAATCCCACGTTACAGCATGGGCGTGAATGGGCCATGATAGATCAAATAGCAGAGGCAGGTTTCCTACTACCTAGAAGAAACCAGGAAAAGATGGGTGAAGACAAGAAAATTCACAAAATTTTTCTAAGTGCTAGAACTATTGGCCCATTGGAGCACTTAGTGGGAAGGCCACCTGATGGATAGCTGATCCGATGGCCAATGCGGCAGAAGATTGGAGAGGAAAAATTTCAGAAAAGTTTTCAAGTGTTTGGCCATTCGCACATTAGGACGCTTAGATGGATGGATCGCCAATGCTTAGTCAATTGATTGCCACCGATGCGGATGGATAGACCACTATGCCTCTGATGGGTAGAGCCTCCGACCACCGATGGTGCATAATTTCTAAATTTTTTTCCAAGTGTTGAATTCATCGGCCATTGGAGCATGTTAGTAGTATCCATCGCCGATGAACATCGGAAGGAATTAGATTATCTGTGCAACCATTGTAGAACTCCGTAAAGAAATTTTAAAATTTTTTCTAAGGCCTGAAATCGTCGCCCATCAGAAGAAGTTAGTGGTTCATGCACTCGCCGTTGTGGAAGCCTAGAGCACTATTATTCCAACAAGAAGACGTTCTAACTGCCGATGTCGATGTGTTTCAGCCTCCGATCGAAAAAGGATCGAAGATGATGAGCTGTCGTTGCGGCTGCGGAATGAACTATTATGCCGATGCTAGTCCTCCCAGTCGTTGATGCTGAGGTGTTCAGTGAACAGTAGCTCCGAATTCACTACGACGGTGACAAACATAAGAGAATTAGACAATGAAGTAGTCGATGCGGAGAAGAGGAAGAAGGAAAATTTGCCTAAGTGAAGAAAACAACGAAAAATGATAGGAGATCGGAGCGCCAATAAACATCATCAGAAGGATTTAGTTGATTGCACTACCATCATTATGGAGGTCTATGGGACTAACTGTCTGATGCAGCATTTGCTAGTCGCGCCGATAGCCGATGCAGTGAAAAAATTTCCAATTTTTTTTTAAGGCATCGAAAAAGTTTAATGGACTACCCTTCCGATGGATAGTCATTCCAACCACCAATCGAAAATGTTTAGTTGATAAGACCATCGACCGGAAAAATTTACGGATGGAGAACCGCCGTTGCAGCTGTCAACGGGACTATCACTCCGATAGTTAGAACTTTCGGCTGCTGATAGTGTTCAAGTCGCCAACACCGCAAAGTGTTTAAGTTAAAGATCGTCGACACATCGAAGACAAGTTGCTGTCTGGTCATCGCAACTATAGGAACGTTAGTGATTTGAATCACCAATGCCATGGAGAAACTTAGTGGACCCGACCACCAATGCAGCACATAATTTGGTTTCCTCTTTGATAAATCCTGAAAGCAATAGATGAATAGACCACCAATTCTGCGGAAGAGTTAGTTGTATGGTTGTCGATGAGAAGCAGGGGAATTAGGCGATTTGATAGCCAAAACATTGAAAAGATTTAAGTGTTTATGAGTCCGTCGTTGCGGCTTTGAGTTGGATTATCATTCCGATGATTAGTGTTCTGGTAGCCAACGCTTAGTGGTATTAGTTTCCAACCACCGATTATTTTTTTAGCATCAGAATCCACAGACGGTCTATCACCCACTGTTGCGGAAGTATAAACAGCTAGCCACCCAATGCTCAGAGTTTCCGATCGCCGATGCATAGTCCTTGGCATCACTGAAGGGCGCGGGGAAAATTAGATTTTTGGCCGCCGTAATGTAGTCGGAAAGAGACTCGATAGGTAGAAAGAAAAAGTGGGGTCTCAAGTGGATTTTTCAAGCAGTTTTCAACTGGTTCCAGTGGGATTTTCAGTAAAATCCCGCTAGTATCCCAGTTGGTTTTGCAGTAAATTTCTCATTGGGTTTCTTAGCAATTTCAGGACTGAAAAGGAAGAAAAACCTAGGTGACTAAAGTTAACATTATCGACCAAAAGATAGTTGTATGTTTTGCCATCATTCTGGAAGTGGTGTGGCTTTCACACCCGAGGTCAGAATGAAGCATGCAGATAGGCATTGGAAAGCTTATCCAATAGGGAACAGAGGAGAGTCACAAGAATTTGAGTATGGAGCAGCAAAGTTCTAGTGATTTCTTGAAAGAGAAATGTGTGGCTGTCAATATGGACAAATCCAGGAATTGCATGCCTAGAGGTAGCAAGACCATGAAGTCAAACCAGTTGTGGTGTGGAAGAGGAGTTCCATGCAAAGATGAGGGACTTAAAAAGGGAAGTTTCCTTAAACCCTATATTGCTGATTATAGCTACATTTCATAAGTTTTATACATGAGATGTATGAGGATATGCTTTGCATGCGTAGGGTATTGAGGATTATACATTTATAATGAATCACTAATGATAATTATTGCATTGGTGTTGGCATTAGTGGGAAAAACCAACAACAACATGTACATGGCTGAATGTGTTGCTGATGCCGACGAATGTGACTAGCAACCCTATGGAGAAAGGTATAAGGCAACAAGTCCATAATTAGAAGTTGGTGAGAAAATTTTGCAATCTCTTGCAAAGGACCAACCAAACTGGTAATGTCAAGGGTGTAAGTAGGACCCATGAAGGTAAGAGTATGATTATGACAAATTCCATGGAGTGGTAAAGGTAAGAGACCTCGTACCATGTGGATATTTGAATGCTATACTACATTCATATAGAAATGTGCCATGCCTATATATGTTGATTAGGTTTAGTAGCCCAAGGAAATTAAGTACTGATGATCTTGAATATAGTAATGCATCCTATATGAAGTAGTCATGGTTAGGCCATGCATGGTATGTTTGAATGCATAAATATTCTTGAATCAATGCGAGGTAGCATTGAGTGGGTATGCATTAAAAATATTTTATGAATCTTGTAGTTATGCATTGAATGGATGCATATGAAGGGTGTGAGTAACTAATTGCATAAGTATAGGTGCAAATGTTGTGATGCATTGCATGAATGCATTGAGATAAGTGCATGTGATATTATGAATAACTAATGGCTGAAATGATGAATTGATGAGAATTATGGAAGCATTTCAAGAGCTGTTATGGATGCAGGATAGTAAGTGCATGAAGAGGGTGGTCAGGATCAATTGACTGCCGGAAATGCTCTATGGAAGAGCAAGGTGGTACAAATGATATGCTTGTGAAGTAAGGAGTATCTAAACATTTCATTTGAATTACATGAAAGATGTGACTGTACCCTGTAATTTAAAGTATGATAATGATTGCCAGAAATAAAGGAGTTTTGGTAATATTGATGTGATTAACAGCTGGAAATGTTTGAATTTTATAAATTCTGAAAATGCTTCAGTTATTGTTGTAGCAATGAAAAAATATTTATATGCATCAAGACTTACTAAGTGTTTGGCTGACTGAGGTTCAGGTTTCGGGTAGATTGTTTGGGGCATGGAAAAGTGGGTAAGACCATGACAAAGACCGGAATCTACCATGTGAAAGAGCCAAACCTCATGAGAAGAGTCTCATGGCTGTGATAATAGTTTGTATGCATAATGAGTTGTAAATTTGAATTTATGAATTTTGGATTTAAGAGATTGCTGACAACTACTAATCACTATTGGCTTGCATAAGATTGTGTTAGGAGGACGCATTGTAAGTGGGTATTCATGTTATGCTAGTAGGCATGAAATTATAATGGGCATAGTGGTGTTGCTTACAAGAGACCCACAAATGAGGATCACCTCATTGCCAAGCAAATCAGTTTCTGTAGTAAACAGAGTTGCAAATTCTCATTGAATTTAATTAATAATGTTATTGCTTGGTTATGGAACAATCAATTTGGATTGTATTATCAGATAAAGATTGACTGTTGGGTATTTGATGAATGTGCCAGGGGTACACACTGCAGGAAGATCATGTGTGATGGCCTGCATGAGCCAAACTTCATGAGAAGGCTCTCCCTTATCTTGGAAATGGGTTTCGGGTGAAAGTCCATTGGACATTTTGGAAATGTCTCATCTGCACTACATGTTTGGTAAGCAACATGAGTGAGATGGTATGGATTATGTTGGTAAGACATGTGTGGATATGAAAAGTAAATAGGAATTGGGATGGAAAACCAAGGGACTGTCAACTCAGAGAAGGGAGCCCCTATTCCTCCTTAACAAAGAAATACTGCTACAACAAATGGATATGTTTTCTGTGACCCTAGCTAAGAATATGCATGTTAGATTGTTAAAATTCCATATGCAGAACATGTTTTGATTTTATTTCCATTAGGACTGATTGCTTGAGTATGAATAGGGCCACATGATACACACCGGACAAGGGTGCACACTTTTCTGATGTCAGATCATGGAAGGATTCTTCAATGTTGATTACACCCCAGGGAGTGGACGCACTCCTGGTGTCTCAATACTTGATAGTGAATAGTGTGAAATATGGTTACAATTCTAGAGCAATAGCGCTAATGAATATGCTTATATTTCTTGTGTTGTTAGGATAAGCAAATGTAGCTATAGTATGGTCTCTTGGGTGATATGCAAAATTGTCATTTATTGTTGATATAAGGGCATGTGTTGTTGTTGATGGCCTGATAAACCAATGAGGGTTGGCCTGGATGATGATTGGTTGTCGATATAAGTATAGGCTATTTGTTGATGGGTTGATAAAACCAATGAGGGTTGGCTTAATTGTTCCTGACATATATAAAAGGATGTTGTGAAGCAGTCTGCGTGCTGACCTAACATCCAAGCCAATAGGGGATCCCAAGGCTTGCAAAGCGAAGCGGGATCCTGTCGACCAATGAGGAAACACACAATACAGATAAGTATTGGATTATTTTTCAATATCTTGCTTATGAATATACATGTGTTTATGCTTTGGTTACGATGTTTTAAGCTCTTGTTCTAGAGATAAAACCGATGAGAATAAACTAAACATGTGAATCTATTCAATGTTTGGATATAGGTATCGCTGGGAGCGAGGACTATGAGAGAATCCTAGGGGTTCATGTGGACATGTGACTATCTTGAAGAGCTCAGAATGAGCCATAACAAGAAAGGTGCTAGTAAGACTGTGAAGGTCCTAGCAGCTGAGACAAACCATGTGGGGAGGCTCCATGGTTGAGAGGTCCAAAATAGACCGGAGACACTAAGTGTCATGACCAAGAGGGATTGGCCCAGCATTCATAGTGAAGTGAAAGAGGTTGAGAGCATGAAAAACCACAGCGGTGGTGTGGGTTCCAGGATGGAACTAAACAAAGAGGGGAGAAACCCTTGATAAGACTTGGAATTTCATGCCAATTGGGAAATTAAATGACTGATATTAATGCATATATTATGCTTGGTCTAACAGAATTTCAATGATGCATTTCACAGGTGAGAAAGGTGAAATCTCGTGGTACACATTGATCATGACAGCAGACCAAAAGTTGTTGGACTTGGCTGGAAGTCTCCTTCAAACGATTGCTAGGACCCACGAGAATCTTGGAGAGATGCTCAAGATACAGAAAAGTCAGAATGAAATGAACCATTAGATTTTGCAAGACTCTATTGGTTTGCAAAGGGAGGTGAAAATCCTTCTGGGAGCAATCAACAAAGGAAAGGAAGGTGGATTGATGATGGGACATTCGTCCAAGCGATCCATTAAGAAATGGTCCAGGAATGAAGACTCAAAATAAATTGAGTAGGTAAAGATGAAGAAGCCAGTGAAATGATGGGAATGCGGAGGACATCATTTATGCTGGTACTGTCCAAAGAGGGAACATAAAGAGGGTAGCAGCCACAAAGTTCCTAGGCTTTGGGATAATCCAAGAGATGAGAACCAGCAGGAGAAACTCATGGAAGCCAAGGGGCTTGGTCCTAAACATTTAAAGTAGATAATTGAGCATGGGACAGGTCTACAAAATTTTGAAATTTTGATGTGCAAATTGTATATGTATTGGAATACCAAGGACAGTGTTATTCCAAGGGGGAGGGGATTGTAATACCCCAGTTTTTACCTCATTTGCGTTAAAGGGTACATGATGTATATTTTGTAATTAATCATGGTGAGGAGCTAAAGACAAAATCCCCACCATCGATTTGGTTGTGTTATGTTTTGGCAATAGGGAACGTTGCCGATGGTATATCGTGCTGCCTGACACATTATAGCTTTGGCATCATGTAAATATGCACATCAATTTAATTAAACCTACAGCCAGCTACAACGGTGCAACGTTGAATGAAAAGGGAATGATTCCCAAGGGTGAGGAGGGGGGAAAGTTAAATCCTGAGCCATGGAGGGGGAAAATCCATGTGTCACCACTCACTTCACTCACCCTCCCTTGTCTCATCTAATCAACACCCTTCATTGTTCTGTTGTTAGTGGGGCATCTATTCGCTGACAGCAAGACCACTACGCCACAATTGCCATTCTCCTCATGTGCTTGCACTCTCTCTCCATGATGCACCTTCTGGATTTTGGATGGTTTGTCCACTATCTGAATGGTGGTTGTTCATTCACCTCATGTAGACTGAGTTAAAGGAATACACATTCCATTGTTTGGGGTTTCACCTTCCTCTTTTCTCACCGATTGCTAGTCTGTTGTGTTCATCCTCAAGATCCTGGAGATTTTTGGTGTCTTTTCCCACCAATTTCAGACTGCATATTGTGCGGTGATGTCCATCATTGTTTTGAGGCTAGGATTTCTTAGATAGTTCGGCGGGGTTTGTTCTCCTCTGCCTCACCGATAGCTGATCTGCGGGTTGGTTCTACCTTTCGTTGGGGATTGCTATTCTTGGAGTTTTTCTTTCCCATTCACGCAGAAGAATTGTTCCCCTTTTTCTTGTTTTGCGCTCCTAGTTAGATCGGGTAATGTCTAGGGTGTTCGTTGCTGAACTGTGGCTGTGGGCTGCATCTTTTCCCTCACGTACAGAGTGGAAGTCTATTTTTCTTCCCCATTCTTCTACCTATGCAAGTTCTATAGTGAAGGTATTGAGGATCATTTGAGTGTTGTGATTCCCTACATTGTGTGGGCGGTGGTTTTTTCCAAACTTTGCTTTGGCTGTATCTTTTTCCCTTGCGTACAGGTTGAGAGTCTGTTATTTCCCCTTTTCTTCCTATGTGATTTCTCCTGCAATTAAATTAGGGATTGGGTGTGCTGTGAACTCATGGATGTGGGTTGGCTATTGATCTCCACCTTCATTGGCTGAGTTTTCCCCCAGTCCATGTTGGGAGTTGGGCTTCTTCCCATTGCAGACTGTGTAGTTGTTGCCATCGTTTCTTTGTGATATTGGGGCTATTGTCTCCCCTGGTTTTGGGTTATTTATTGGTTTCTGAGGTTATTGGGATTGTTGTTGAGTTGTTTTGGCCATGCTCAGGCCAAGAACAACTCTGAAGCATTGTTTAGCCTGAACTGTGTTTCACCTTTTGGTTTGGGGTTGTCACCTTGTTGCCTTCATCTAGTTCATAAAGCTGTGAACTACTTTTTTTGCTGTGGTATGCAGTGGTTGGTATTCGGACTATTGAGAGTAGGATTAGAGGCTGGGTATGCTTGAGAAAACTGGTGGTTGAGGTCACCAACTTAGCATTTAGCCTTTCCTAGCTCCTTGACAACCCGATAAACCCTACTGTGTGGGCTTGGTTGATTGGTGTACCTTGGCTATCTGTAATCCCACTTTGACCCTTATTCCTTGAGGAATCATGCCCATATCAGGGGTGGCAGTGTTTCTAAGAGATTGATGAGCACGCTGGCCTATGGTTGGGTGGAACGTTGCAGCGACATAGCTGGTTGCGGGACGAGTCCTTATCAGATGAGTATTCTTGACTATTTCGTATCTACATTTATATTTACTAATTAATGAATATGATGAACATGTGGCATGCTTGAATGAATGTATGTTTGCTTCTGCTATGTATATGAAGGATTATGCATGCTAGTATGTATTATGTTTAAGCTTTTTATTTCAGCATTATATGACTGTTTATGTTCATGGGGCTGTTTGCCCATATGTTTGGCATTAGTAGCGTCCTCTTCGCCAGTCAGAGGGTCGGGGATGTTACAGATTTGGTTGGTGAGAAAGAAAATTTTGTAGTTATATATCTAGATGACATTACAATATTCTCTAAATCTGATGATGAGCATCTAAATCATTTGAAAAAAAGTTTTCTTAAGTGTAGAAAATTTGGATTATCTTTAAATACAAAGAAGTCTCATTTTTCCTTGGCAGAAGGTAAGCTCTTAGGTCATATAGTCTCTGTTGAAGGGATTAAAATAGATCCAGAATGTGTTAAAGCCACCTGGAAGATCAGTATCCCTAGAAATAAAAAAGATATTCAATATTTCATTGGAAAAATAAAATTTTTAAGGTGGTTTATCCATAATTTCATAGAGATTATTAAACATATCATGGAGATACTTAAGAAACATAGAGAAGTTAAGTGGTCAGCTGAGGCTAGGATATCATTTGAAAGGATAAAGAAAGCACTTATAGAGGCACCAGTTAGTAAGTCCTTATTTTACTAAAGCGTTTTCAATCTTTTCGTTTGCATCTGAAGATACTATAGTTGTTGTACTATTGCAAAAGAATCCTGATGGTTTAGAACAACATATTTCATTTTTTAGTAAAACATTAAGATATTCAGAACTTAAATAGAGCACAATGGAAAAAAATCTTATGGATTGGTTAAAGGTCTGAAATTCTTCAAAATTTATATTTTACAGTCTAAAGTGTAGCAGTTAAGGAGATTCTGGTGCAACCTAAAAACAAAGGAAAAAGAGGATGTTGGACAGATAAAATCATGGAATGTGATTTTGATATCAGAACTACTAAGTTGGTAAAAGGAAAATACTTGGATAAACTTTTAGCAAACTCAAATTGTCAAGCTTTAGATCTTCATTTGATAGCTCAACAACCAATGGAGGGATCACTAAAAGAGCATGATAAGGAATAAATTTATGACAAATATTTTGATTCCCCATGGTAAGGTAAGATTGTTTATTTTTTGTTGTGTTTATAGTGTCCTCCTCATATGAATAAGAGTGAATATAAATTGTTAAAACTTAAGGCTATGACATATGTTTTAATTGATAAAATTCTATATTGGAAAGACCCTAGAGGTATGTTTCTTAAATGCTTGGACAGTTCTGAGGTCGATTTAATTACTGTAGAATTACATGGAGGTGTGTGTGGAGGTCACAAATACTAGAAATCAACAACATTCAAAATTCTATGAGTAGGATACTATTGGCCCACCCTTTTTATAGATGTGTATTTTCATGTCAAAGCTTGCATTGAATATCAAAAGTTTGTTGGTAAACACAAGTTGCAGTCTATACCCCTAAATCCTATTGCAGTTAATGCTCCATTTCAATAATGGGGTTTATATTTTGTAGGTGAAATTCACCCTCCCTATAGTGTCCAACATAAGTGGATTTTAATAGCCATTGACTTTTTTACCAAGTTGGTGGAAGCAATTCCCACAAGAAGAGAAACAAACAAGGTTATCATTAATTTCCTTGAAGAAAATATTTTAATTAGATTTGGATGCCCAAGGAAATTGGTAAGAGACAATGTCCCAACCTTTAAGTATAAAAATATGATAATATTTTGTGTAGAAAATAACATCATACTGAAGCACTGTCCACCCTATTACCCTTAAGGAAATGGGTTAGCGAAGTCCACTAATAAGAGTATTGTTAGTAGCATTAAAAAGATGTTAATTCAAAATAAAAGGGATTGGGAAATTATGTTAAAATAAGCTCTTTTGGAAGATAGGTGATGACTAAAAATCCATTATAACATCACCTTTTTAGTTTGTCTATGTCGTCGATGCAGTATTCCTTGTTCAATTAAGTTTTCCAGTAGTCAAGTTTTTGCATGATGTTGAAGCAGAACCACATGAAGTTAAGTGATGAATGTTTAAGATAGTTAAGTTGTAACATGAAAGAGAAGAAATAGTAGAAAAATACAAGGCTTATAAAAGGAAATTCAAATAAAGTTTTGATAGGAAAGTAAAAAAATATACTTTCTTAGTTGGTGATACAATTCTGAGGTTAAATGCATGAAGATATGAAAAAGGAAAGCATGGAAAATTCGGTAATTTATGGCTTGGACCTTTTAAAATTATAATGATTTTTGGAAATAACACTTTTGTGTTACAAAATTTGGATGGTGATGAACTTGCGACCCAGTGAATGGCAAAATTTTGAAACATTTTCACACATACTGAGATCATAGGGGATTAAGATTCATTGTGTATACCATTGAATTTTTCGATTTTGTTTGTTTTAGAATAAGACTCCAACCCATTGGTATCACAAAAGGTTTATTTTTAGTTTAATTTCAAAGGATATAGTTCTAGCATATTTTGATGGCACCTGGTCAATATGTTCTTAAAGCCTCACAAGGAGAGCTTTATCCTAGCAAAATCCATATGTTAGCACTTGATTTGTATCCTAGTTCTACTCTATATTTTTCTTAGTAAATCACATTTTCCTCTATTATAATTAGGTTTCTAAGGTTATAATAATTGCTTACTTAATACTTTGTTATTTCCTTTGAACATTTTTTATGGTAACTATGATAAAATGTGGCTCATTTTCATCAATTATTCCAAAGGTATTTATAAATATGATGTGATATTTAATATTTGATACATTGGTGAATGTTATAAATATGGTGAATGATCTATACATTATAATTATCATAGTACATCTCGACATCAGAATACATAATGCAATTATAGGTTGGCGCTGCCAGATTGCCCAAATTTTGAAATTAAGGTTTGACACTTGTCATAAACTGGGCATGTGTTAGATGGAGGAGAGTATAATCATAATTACTGGTAGAAGCTTATGTACCAGCTGTTTTGGACATAATTAAACTCATTGAATTGAGTGTTTTGTACTCATATTTTCCTTACCTGCTCATTTATAAAACCTGATTTCTTGGTATCGGTTAACTATTTCATACCAGAACATATGTTCAAATTTGAAGACATGACCTAGCAAGAGTTGATACTTGTCAAAATGAAGAAGATAAGTGGTAAAATATGAAGTATTGAACCAAAAAATGTAAAATGGGCCAAAGAATTTTCTCAATTTGAAAAAATGATGAAGGACGGGGGATGGTTTTCATCATTTGAAAGACTCAGTGGTCATAATCTGGAAGTGAAAAATGCTTTTGTCAGGAAATATACCAATTCATCTATGCATTTTCAAACCCTAATATTGAAGGTAAGTGAGACAACAATTGCAGATGCAATAGGCTTATCCCTCAAAGGTGAATGTTGGTTTAAAAAACATTTATTTGAGATTGATTTAAGCATGTTTATGTTGCCTGGTTAGAAAAAAAATAGATTGGAATTATTGATGTATCTGTAACTTCGGAAGATATTTTGATGTATATTATCATTGTATGGTGTTGTATCCCCATTGGGGATGTGTTTACCCCCTTGCGGGATGTCTTAATTGTGTCTAGAGCTCGAGGTACGACCTCCATTGCAAGTTAGGGAAATAGTCCCTAGTGTAACATCATGTAATATGTATTTGGAGTCTCTCTGGGAGAATTTAGACATGTTAGGGAAGACAAGTGGGCCGCAGTATTATGTTTGGTCAGTCACTTAAAAGGTATAAATAGGGAGGCACTCTCATTCATTTATACACCTCACATTCTCAATTTTGCATGAGAGAGAAAGAGAGACAAAGTTAGGAGAGATAGGTAGCCGCTGATACTTCTTATTAGTGCTTTTGATCACCTTACTATTTTGAGGAATTTTGCAGGGTTTTATCCTTTATGGTTTCCCCAGTGAAAATATTTATGTCGTGTGTATCTCTTATATCTTATGCATATAGATGTTCTTGTTATTATTTCATACAAATATCCTAATAAAGGTAATAAGATCTATAAAAACTAACATGGTATTAGAGCCTCCCTGAAAGAAGGAACTATGCAACTACAAAAACTAGGGATTCCTAGTTCAAGGTGTTCTCTCCATAGATAATCAAGAAATGAGGGCTAGGATAACTTGCCTCAATAGGGAACATCTTTTGGTGGAAGCAGTTTTAGAATTGAAGAAGTTTCATTTTTGACCCTGTCACTAGTGCCGGGAGGAACTAGGGCATCAAGTTTTGGAGGTTTCGCAACCCAATTTTCAGAAAGTGGCCTCACTGAGAAAATCTCCTCAAAGAGGTGCATATTTATTTCCAAATAGAATTCCCAAACTCCAAGTTTGGAAAATTAGGGTTTCTCTAATAAACCCTAGGTAAGGCAGCTCTAGAAGCAGCTCAGACACCTCAAATAGGTAAGATCTAAAATATTTTCTATTTCCATTTGAGGTTCTCATTTTAAAAGATGACTCATCATACTTAGCTTGAAGACAAGCTTGGAGGGGGTGATAACTTCTGTGCATGGAAGTACAAAATATCCCTGACCCTTAAAGAGAATGATTTGGATCAATACATCAATGGAGAAGTTACAGAACAAGAGGTAGATGATTCTAAGACTTCTCATAAGAGAAGCATGGATAAAGCTAAGAGAATCATTGCAGATTGTATTAAGGATCACCACATCCACCATGTGTCTTCATTCAATACATTGAATGAAGTGTATGATGCTTTGACAAATATGTTTGAAGGAAAGAACATCAAGTGGAAAATGACTTTGAGGAACCAACTGAAGAATGTGAAGATACAGAACTTCGAGACTATACTATATTACTTCAGAAGGGTTGCTCAAATAAAATAACAACTTGAAGTAGTTGAAGAAAAAGGTTGAAGAAGGAGGAATTTTTATGACTACCTTGAATGGTCTCCCTACATCATGGGACTCATTCATTCTAGGAATTTGTGGAATGAGAAAGCTGACATATTTCAATAGAATTCGAGAAGAATGTGCAAAAGAAGAATCTAGACTTGTGACAAGAGAAGAAAATATGGGAGAAACTGATGATCAAGCTCTCACATTTCACACCACGAATAACTTCAAGAATAAGGAGAAGAAGGAGAACTTTCATCACAAAAAGAAGAAGGACAAGAAACAAAAGAAGACCAAAAGAGATACTTCAAATGTTTGATGCTATACTTGTGATGAAAATGGACACTTTGCAAGATATTGTTCCATTAGGAAAAAGAGACACCATGCTCATGTTACCGAAGGTGATGAACCAAGAAAAATATATTCATATCGGAGAAGGATGATTTAGATGAAGAGTATGTGCTAATCTCAAAGAAGCAATGATTCTGTTGTGGATAGTGGAGCTTCTAAAAATATGATGAGATACAAGGAATCATTCATTAATATGTCTGAACATGACTCACCTCACAAGGTGAAACTTGGGATGACTATCAATACCACATAAAAGGGAGTGGAGAAGCTTCATACAAGCTTGACTCTGAGAAATATTTAAAGATGAAGGATGTGCTACATGTTTCGGGATTGAAGAAGAATATTCTCTCCATTTCTGCACTAGATGCAAAAGGGATTAAGGTTGCTTTTGTCGATGACCAAGTTCTAATGTGTCCTAGAGGAAAGACAATAGAGGATGCAATAATGATTAGAGAAGACAGATGCTTGTACAAGTTGAAGGGACAACCTAAACAAGCACTGATTCATGATTCGATTGAACCAAGTGAACTATGTCATAGAAGGCTTGCACATGTGCACTGCAATGCACTACAGGAAAAGAAGTCTAAGGACTTCCAGAGATCCATGAAAAGCATGAAGGAATTTACAAAGGATGTGTACAAGGAAAGAATGCGAAGAAGACATTTCCCAACAGTGAGAGCAAGGCTAAAGGAATACTGGAGATAGTAAACTTGGATGTATGTGTACCCATGTCATCTAGTTCATTAAGCGAGCATGTGTACTATGTTTCCTTTATAGATGATTTCTCATGTAAGAATTGGATATATTTATTAAAAGGGAAAAGTGAAGTTTTTAGAAAGTTCAAGGAATATAAATCCTTGGTAGAAACCAAATAGATAGGGATATTAAAACTCTACTGTCAGATAATGGTGAAGAGTTCACTTCAGAAGAATTCAAGGAACTATGCACAGAGTCTAGGATTAAGAGGGAGTTGAGCACTCCATACAACTCTCAATAGAATGGGGTTGGAGAACAAAATAACCAAACCCTCATGGAGGCAGCAAAAACTATGCTGCATGATCTGGATCTTCCTATGCACCTTTGAGTAGAGGCAACAAGAAAAACTATGTATGTACAAAACTATAATCCTCATTGATTACTTGACAATAATATTGCTGAAGAGGTTTTCTTAGGAGAGAAACCAGAAGTCAGCCATCTCAAAATATTTGGATTCCCAATGTATATACATATCACAAAGGAGAAAAGGACCAAGCTAGATAATTCTAGGAGGAAGGGTATATTTGTAGGATACAGTGATACATCAAAGTCCTATTGAATATAATTCCTAAGATTCAAGAAGACGAACATTAGAAAAGATGTAACCTTGGATAAAGACTCGACATACTTCAGATCGAAGAGGACACCCATTTAGGAAGGTCAAGGAATATGAAGAGATGAGAGGCTGAGATATGGAAATTGAAGAAGCAACTCCAGAGAACCATGAATATAATGGCATGACAGAACCATAAGAGATGATAGATACATTCCTTAAGAAGGACTCCCACAAGAGGAAACCAACATGGCCACAGGAGCTCATATGAGAAGTTGAAAGGTATGATTCTCCAAAGGGAATACATAGAGAGAGAAAAAGGAAAAATCCCTACAATAGCTATGTGGCTCTAATGTTTGACATCATTGATAAAGAACCTTCCACCTATGAAGAGGCTACCAAAAATAAATAATGGAAGGATGCGATGATCGAGGAATATCATTCAATCGTGAAGAATGATGTCTGGGAGATTGTTCCAAGACTGTAAAAGAAGTTTTTCATGACATCAAAGTAGATATACAAGATCAAGCATGCTATAGATGGCAACATATAGAAATATAAGGAGATATTTGTAGCACGAGGCTTCTCACAGAAAGAAGGCATAGACTTCGAAGAGACATTTGTACTCATCCCAATGTACACTTCCATTAGGACTATACTTGATTTGGAAGCAGTTATGAAATGGAAAATACAACATATGGATGTCAAAAAAGCTTTCTTGAATGGTGTAGTTGAGGAGGAAGTGTACATGGAACAACCACTGGGATTTGAGACATGTGATAGGAAGACCCAGGTGTGCAAATTGAAGAAGGCGTTATATGGATTGAAACAAGCACCAAGGACATGGTATGACATGATCGATACCTTCCTGGTGAGCTTTGGCTTACCAAGAGTAAAGTGAATTCCAACCTCTACTTCAAGTTGGAAGATGAAAGACCAGTGATAATCCTACTATATGTCGATGAATTGTTTCTAACAGTTGAAGAGGAAATCATTAAATATGCAAAGAGAAAATTTGCAATAGAGTTCAAGATGAAATACCTAGGTATGATGCATTACTTATTAGGCATGGAGGTGTGGCAGAGTGCAGATGGTATATTTCTTGGTCAAGGAAAATATGGAGTAGATATTTTGAAGAGATTCAAAATGATGGACTACAAGGAAATGGCCACACCTATGGCATCTAACTTGAATCTTCTGAGTGATGCTTCATCTGATATGGTCGATGCCACGATGTATCATCATGTGATTGGATCCTTGATGTATCTAACGAATATGAGACCAGATATATGCTTTGCGGTGAACACCTTGAGCTAGTTCCTAACAGACTTGAGACATGTTCACCTGATAGTTGAAAATCATATAGTGAGGTACCTAAAAGGTATAATAGATTATGGGCTCAAATATGATGCAATTTGAAGATTAACCTACACAATTATGTTGATCCATGTTGGGAAGGTACCACCACTAATAGGAAGAGCAGCTCAGGTTGTTTCTTTAGTTAGGGATATGGCATGATATCCTAGTTCAGCAAGAAGAAATATTGCATGGCGTCGAGTATAGACAAAGCTAAGTATGTTTCCTTTTTCTTGACTAGTTGCAAGACATTGTGGCTTCGAAAGATATTGTATGACTTGTTTGATCTCCATTTGGATGTGAGTTGTATCTTCTATGACAATCAGAGTTGCATGAAGCTGTCAAAAAATATTGTGTTCCATGACAATTTGAAGCACGTCGAGATCAAGTTCCACTATATTTGGGATATGGTGTAGAGAGGAGCAGTGGATATCCAATACGTGGAAACAAATGACCAAATAACCGATGTGTTGAACAAGCCTATTGCGAGAGTGAATTTAGAGTACTTTAGACAAAGACTTGGTGTGATCCAGATCGAGATCCTTGGAAAGAGGGAGTGTTGTGTTCTAGCATATCTAGAGAGACAGGTCATCTGAGCATAAAATCCCGATGAAGCTCATAGGTTGCTTAGATGTAATCAATCATCCATGTAGTTTTTTCTTGGCTGTAATCAGTCCCGGTGAAGTTCCCAGGTTATCCTTGGATGTAATAAGTGTTGATATCTTACAGAAGCATAATATCTCACATGGGAAATGAGACAGGTTTTTCGAGTGGGAAAAATCCAGGGCCAGTAGGATGCTCAGACATAATCAGTCCTGTAGGTTGTCCTCAAATGTAATCAATCCTAGCGAAGCTCGTAGGTTATCCTTGGATGCAATCAGTCCTGAGACGGGTTATTTGAATGTAAAAATGAGACCTATCATGGTATGCAGGTTAGTATGATGTAATAATTCCTGTGGGTTGTCCGTGTGTAAAAATGAGACCTAGCATGGTATGCAACTTACTTGAATGTAATATTCGCCAAATTTTATCTAAACGAAAAAAATCCTGGACACATGTTTTTCAGATGTAATTCCTTGAGGTTGACCTAGAACGTAAAAAATCATGATGCAATAGATTGTTTGGTGATAATAATTCCTTACATATATATCCATATATGTGTGTTCCAATCTTGATATGATAAGGTCATGAAGCACGAGAGGTGCACCTAGGCGGTTCTAAGATAGAATGCACATCGACCGTGGATTATTTGTGTCTTTTGTTTTGTTGTGTGCAGGAAAAAAGAGATGATCTGGATACGAAGAGATGAAGGTAGAAGATGCAGGTTATTTATGTGGAAATGTAAAGAAGGTCCTGGATAGTTCCTACCTGATGGCTTGCTCAATATGTGATGAGGAACTAGTAGATGACTAGGCATACATCCAACATGAAAAAGGGATAGCTCTATAGAAACTTCTAATGAAAAATAGAATTGTTTGATGATCCATCAGAATAATAAGATGATTATGGAAACAACTATGATGATCACTCTATGACTCCATGATGATGAATCTGTGATGAATACTTGACGAGATGTATTGATGACTATGAAGAGAGATAAAACCTTCCTAGTTAAGAGGGAGTGTTGATGTAATTGTAACTTTAGAATATATTATGATGTATATTATCATTGTATGTTGTTGAGCCCCCATTAGGGATGTGTTTTCCTCCTTCGGAAACTTCATTGTAAGTTGGGGCAATAGTCCCCAGTGTAACATCATGTAATGTGTATTTGGAGTCTCTCTGGGAGAATTCAACCTTGTTAGGGAAGACAAGTGGGCCCTGTGGAAATTGAACCCAGGTGATAGAACAATTGCACTCACAAAATTGCTAATCAAACATGCAAATTTACACACAAAGGAGACTGAAATTGGAGCATAACACTAATCTATATTGAATAAGTGTACAATAGCCAAGATTGTGAATTCATAGGCTGCTACAATATATAATTACATGAGAGAGTCAAATGCATAAGGATTCCATTCGAAATAGTCAAAAGCAAGATTACTAAATCTAGTCAAATCCCCCATAGGTACATAAAGCAGTTTCCAAATCTACCTAGAGGCTCACGAATTGGCAAAGTCAAATGGGAAAGCTAATAAGTGATGGAAAGACAACTCATACATGCTTTTATTAGGAGAAAATAATGGAGGATGATGAGGGAAAAAAACAAGTCAACTACACCTAGTCTTACTTTCCCTTTTGCCTTAAATATCAATAAAGCAAACAACTTAGTAGAAAAAGTAGATATGCGCTAGGGAGGATCTGGAATAAAGTAGAACTGCTAAATATGGTTTCTAGGAGGTTTCCAAAGAACTCCATGACTTAGTTTTAGTAAGTTTGACTTCCAGGACATGTGCAAGACAACTTACATAGAGTGGAATATTGGAAACTAGGAAAATAAGACAAAAATGGATTAATTAATGTCTAAGGTAGATAACTATGGGTTGATTATTCTAAAACCCCCCTTAAGCTTGACTTTATGAGTAAATATCAAAAAATTATAGGGCCTAGAAACAAGTCTTAGTCACCCTTTACATACTACATGTCCATTTAACCAAGGAAAGAGGCAAAAACCCAGTGGAAAAATCCTCCCTTAAACATGGACAGTAAAACAAAATTTGGAAATATTGTCATCAATCATGCTTCATAGCATGATAAAAAATCCCCAGTACTGATTTGAGATTGCTGAATATATTCTCACAAAAATCTTTGGTGATGATGTCTGCTACTTGTTCTGAAGATGCACAGAAGAGTAGGTGATTGGTGCCATCATGCACAAGCTATCTGATGTAGCGCATATGGATCTCAATGTGTTTGGTTCTTTGTCTCTAAATTGGATCATTGCAGATTCAAATGGTGCTATGATTATCACAATAGATAATGGTTGAAAACTCTGATTCAAAGCCACACTCACCAAGTATCCCCTGCAACCATAAACATTGAGTTGCTGCATTTACAACTCCTTTGTACTCTGCTTTTATAGATGAGAGTGCAATGGCACTCTATTTATTTCTTGACCTGCTGATTGGTCCTTCAACAAGAATGAACACATATCCTGATGTTTACTTTTGATCTATGTTATCACCTGCCCAATCACTGTCAGTAAACCCAATCAAATCAAGGTCAGTAAACCCAAAAATCCTGAAATGGGTCACATCTGGCTTGTGCCCACTCCATGCTTTGAAAGGAGTCATACCATCAAGCTATTTATGAGGCACCCTATTTTGGATATAGGATGCACAGTTTATAGCCTCGGTCCAAAACTTTGGTGGCAAAGTCTTAGCCTCCATCATACAGGTTGCCATCTCCTTCAATGATCTGTTCTTTCTCTCAGCAACACCATTTTGCTGTGGTGTGTAAGGGATTGAGTGATGCATCTGAATACCTACATTTTTATAATATTGAATGAACTGAGACTTGACATACTCACCACCATTGTCAGATCTGAGGATCTTGAGTTTCCTCCCAGACTGGTTTTCAACCAAATCCTTAAAGACTTTGAAGAGGCCAAAAACTTCAGACTTATGCTTCAGGAAGTAAACCCAACAGTACCTCGGAAAATCATCTATGAAGTTCAATGCATATTTGTCCTGACTCATTGACATATGAGGAAATGGACCAGCAACATCACCGTGGATCAACTCAAGAGGTGCAGAGGTTCTCTCATGACTAGCTCTCTCAAATTTATGCTCTGGGTGTTTTCCTAAGATACAACCTTGACAGAATCCCTTGGAAAAATTAATCTTTGGTAACCCTATGACCATTTATTTTTCATTTAGATCAGAAATATACTTATAGTTAATATGGCCAAATATTTAATGCCAAATCTTGCTTGCCTCATTTGCATGAATCAAAAGAGTAGAGGGGTTTTAGTAGGGTAGAAAATGTGAAAACATGTATACCTTCGAAGTGTGAACTGCAATTCCTTTTGCAATGACTTTACGACTCAAGATATATGTGATATCAAAATCATCAGGGGAGAATATGGCCTTTTTTGGAGACGCTATGTGAGTCATCTGATACACTGACAAGAGGTTAGAGGCAAGACCCGGAACATACAATACATTGCTGAACTTACCATGGTCAAGATCAATCCTTCCTTTCCCTAAACTATTAGTGAGAGATTCATCTCCCAACACTATTGGTGGACCTTTCGACATGTCAAGAGAGGAGAATTCCTCCTTGGTCAAAACCGTATGTCTTGAAGCTTCACAGTCTATGATGAAACTAGGTGAGCTTGATGTGCCAGCAACCAATGCATGTACTCTCTCTTTGTCATCTGAATTTGATCCTCCTTCCCTCTTCTTTGAGCTATCAGGAAGGGAGATGTTATTCTTCTCCAGGAGTTGGGTCAGTACGTCAATTTTCTTCTTCATGTAGGAGCTTTCAGGATGATAGCCCTTACTACAGTATGCGCACTTGCTCATTTCTCCTTTGTTCTTCTTCTTCTGGAAGTTCTTCTTGGAGCCTTGGGACTCCTCCTGAGACTTGTTCTTGTATCTCTTTTGATTAGGTGGCTTCTTAGATTTCTTCTTGCCTTTTGAATCCACCCTTGAATCTCCAGCAACCAAAGCTTGGTCTTTGGAAGGTTTGATGGTTCCCATCATCACCAGTTTATCTTGTTCTTGTGTGAGGGATTACATGAACTCTGCAAGCTTAGGCATCTTCCAGGCTTGAGCTGTCAACTTGGTTGCATGGAAGGTTGAAACAAACACTGAATAGTCAAGGCTAAGCTTCGAGAGTATGGCCAAAACTAGTTGTTCCTCCTTCTTTTCAATTCCACACTATTTTAGCTGCAAAACAAGGGCTTTAAACTTGGAAAAGTAGAGTTGCAGGGATTCAAAGCTGCTGGGACTTGAAGAGATAAATTCATTCTCAATTTGATGTCCTCTCATCTCATCTATCTTACAAAAAATATCTACAATATTCTCCCACACTTCATTAGGTGATGTCAGTCCATCAATATGGAAGAGGAGGTCTCTGGATATGCTCAGACACAAGAGACCATAGGCCTCATCCCTCCTGTTGTGCCATTTAATTTTCTCTACAACTGCATCGGGATCTACTTCAGTTTCCATAGTCACCCTATAGATACCTATCACTCTCAACACTATCTCCATCTCTACTTTCCATTCAAATAATTTAAATGGTGTCAAGATGATCTTCTGAGATTGATCCATAGCTCATAAATTGTCCCTTCAATCAGCAGAATAGCTCCCAGTCAAGATGTAGAACCTGTAATAGCAATATGGAAGGAGAGAAATCAATATACAAAGGCTCTGATACCTTGTGGAAATTGAACCCAGGTGATATAACAATTGCACTCACAAAATTGCAAATCAAACATGCAAATTTACACACAAAGGAGACTGAAATTGGAGCATAAAAATAATATATATTGAATAAGTGTACAATATCCAACCTTGTGAAGTCATAGAATCCTTCAATATATAATTACATGAGAGATTCGAATGCATAAGGATGCCATTCGAAATAGTCAAAAGCATGCTTACTAAATCTAGTCAAATCCCCCATAGGTGCATAAAGTAGTTTCCAAATCTACCTAGAGGCTCACGAATTGGAAAATTCAAATGGGAAAGCTAATAAGTGATGGAAATACAACTCATACATGATTTTATTAGGAGAAAATAATGGAGGATGATGAGGGAAAAAAACAAGTCAACTACACCTAGTCTTACTTTCCCTTTTGCCTTAAATATCAATAAAGCAGCCAACTTAATAGAAAAAGAAGATATGTGCAAGGGAGGACTAGAATAAAGTAGAACTACTAAATATGATTTCCAAGAGGTTTCCCAAGCGCTCCATGACTCAGTTTTAGCAAGTTTGACTTCTAGGACATGTGGAAGACAACTTGCATAGAGTGGAATATTGGAATCTAGGCAAATAAGACAAAAATGGATTAATTAATGTCTAAGGTAGCTAACTATGGGTTGATTATTCTAACATGAGTCTTATGTTTGTT
Organism: Pseudotsuga menziesii; assembly: GCA_001517045.1. Taxonomy (NCBI): domain Eukaryota; kingdom Viridiplantae; phylum Streptophyta; class Pinopsida; order Pinales; family Pinaceae; genus Pseudotsuga; species Pseudotsuga menziesii. The sequence goes on along the minus strand of LPNX010789789.1, from coordinate 9,058 downwards.
TATTCACTTAAAAGGTATAAATAGTGAGGCACTCTTCCTCATTTATACACACCTCACACTCTCAAGTTCACATGAGAGAGAAAGAGAGACAAAGGGAGGAGAGGTAGATAGCTGCTGAATACTTCTTATTATTTGTTTTTATCATCTTACTATTCTAAGGAAGTTTGCAGGGTTTTCTCCTTTATGGGTTCCTCGGTGAAAATATTTGTGTCTTGTCTATCTCTTATATCTTATGCATCTAGTTGTACTTGTTATTGTTTTAGACAAAGATACTAATCAAGCTAATAAGATCTAGAAAAGATAATAGGATTCAGGGTATTCATCTTAATAATTTCAAGCATGAGTGGAGGGACGTGTTTAATGTTGTACAATGCTACATCACCTGTGAAGGCCGTTTTTCTACAATTTTTAGGTATCATTTGAGGTTTCTGTTGCATTTGAATGGAAAATCTAGGTTAATTTTACCCTACTACTTGTTTAAAAGAGTACAAAAAATGATTGAAATGGTAAACAATCATCCCGATCATACCATTCATTATATTTTTCATCATGACCTAGTCAAATTATTGATAATGACTAAGTTAGAGAAACTTGATATATCTTAGAAGCACTTTTTATTTTGGTTTGGTTTTGAACCAAAGACACCCGAAGCCAAAAATAATAACGTGATGCAAGTTGATGGTGAAGAAACAGAGAAGAAAAACCGAGGTTCAAGAGGGAAAAAGAGGAAGGTTGAATAGGGAAATAATCAACCATAGGTTAAATTAAATGATGAAAATGAACCTGTTTTGGAAGTGTTGCAAACAAAGGTACAAAAGAAGTTGATCTTTGAAATTCAAAAGGAAGAAATCACTTCTCTAGATACCATTATAGAGGAAAGTGTTCCTATGGCTGGGGGTTAAGAGGCCATCAACATACTAAGGTTGAAATATAGATGCATACAGTTCTGCAAATAAATGTAAACAAGATTAAGAGATAATAATGGTTCATACCTCAATCAATGAAGGTTGATCGAAGTTTCCCTTTAATCCTCCTCTTGCTCCTCTTGCACCAAGAGACCTGCAAAAAAAATTCTACCTTCCTCAAACCAATATGAACACATGTAAAGCAATGATAATCAAAGCAATATGAAACACTAATATGATTAACATAAACATATAATCATAAACAAAGATTAAATATCCATTACACAATGATTGGAAGAGGAAGAGAATGACATATTTATTAATCATGAAAGAACTACAAATATTACCTTCTCTTCATGCTAGGCATCTCACAAAACATTGATCTAGTTCTTCTGCTTCTCTTCTCCAAGGAAATCAACCTCCAAGCTCTATAACACAAGGAGATGACATCTAGGGAAAAGGCGAGGGTGATGAGAGTCCCAATTCCTCCAACATAACAATGCAAATATTGAAGTCCCTTTGCATGGACCTCTCTCCTTCTATTTATACATTTTTGGAGAGATAAGGTCGAATAGGGGTCATTTACAACTCCCAAATTCAGTTCCATAACCTACCAAACCACCCCTAATTTGAGTTTTTTGATAATTTTATTATTTTTTACCACTACATAATGTAACTGCACGTAGCATGAAGGAAAATTTGCAAGTATAGAGGTGAAACTCGTGGGTTTTCTTAAAAAAATCCATGAATAGGTTAAATATGATCATTTTAATGGAACTTCTAGGAATTTCTAGGATTTGGTGTCTACTGTAAAGTTGTTCTTGACTTGAATACCTTTCCAACTGTCTAAATAAGAGGTCAAACAAAGTTACAAAACTCTAGATATAGCGCCTCCAAGTTACATGTATTTTGAGTGGCTTTCAGTTGCTTTCATGAAGTGTCATCATGGAAGTGTCAACATGTGACGAAAAACATGGGAAAGTGGTCACAGGAAGATATTGTGTCATTTTGGGATATAAAATATACTCTTAGGGACATAGAGGATAAATATGATATGGTTCAATAATTTTCCTCTAGTACAAAAAATGAAGATAGTCCTATTTCAGATATTTGGGGAAGAAATTAGAGACAAAGGACTAGGCCAAAGAATAAGCTAAGGATGAATATGAAGGTTGTTATTGATTCCAAATTTCAAAAGGATGTAGTAGCTATTGTATAATATTCTTCTAGCGGTGAAGCATTACAGGTTGCAGATATAGAACATCATACAATGGATCAAACCATAGAACATCATACATTGGATCAAACCATAGAACATCATACAGTAAATCAAACCCTAGAGGAAATTGAAAAAGAGCTGGAGCATGCATCACAATTTCTCGAGAAATTTTATAAGGATAAATGTGAACATAAAATTTCTAAATTTGAGATGGGTACATGTTCAAATCCTTCAAATGTTGAAGAATTAGAAGACCAATAAAGTCATGTACATCAAGCGTTGAGCAATCATGGAAACATTGTCATAAGTTGAGGTTTCACAGAAATCATTACAGTACTTTAAAGACCAAAATGGATATCTAAACAATTTGAATGACAAATTGATGATGGAAAATAGGAGGTTGAGAGAGGATATGGAGGAAATCAATGCATTATATCAATAATTAATAACATCCTCAAAAGAAGTACTGAGAAGAAATAAGCTCACTCAACAACAAAACAAAGAGATTATTGGCCAAAATAAGGAACTCCAAAGTAAGGTTAATACAATGGATGTAGATTACTCTCGGTTGCAGAGGAGGTCCCATTCACTTGACGGGATTACAATGTTGACTGAAGCAACCAGAAATCTCTGAATGTTCATTTCTGGATTCAACTCAAAGTTTGAATGGACTATTCAAGTGAAGGAGTAAGGTCATGTTTCTAGTATCTTCAAGATGATTCATCATCAATAACATATGTCAAATATTAGTGATAGGTGGCATATTTTATGTTATGATTCATAGAAGGAGATATTTTATGTACCATCTCTTTTCTATTATTAGTTTATTTGATCCTTAAACTTTAGATCCAAAAGATGATATTGTTTTAAATTTTTTGTATAAATATGACAAGGAAGGATAGAAAAGTCATTAGGAAATGATTTTGGGAGATTAGGATACAAGATATCATCATCTATGTCATGCATGTGTTTTATCTTTTTATAACAAATATAAAGACTATTTTGGAATGATATTATATTCAAGATGAGCCAATTTTATTATTTTTATCATGGTAAATTTTAATGTTCAGTATGATCACCTTATTCATGACTCTGTTCTTTGATAGAAGTTTTCTATCTTAGAATACTTGTGAATGGGATAATGTTTACTATGATTTCTTGTCATAAAGTATTTATGTTTATAAAGTTTAAAACTGAAGTTGGATTATGATTCTAATATAATGAATAGCCACAATATTTTATTTACCCCTTTATAATGTTATCACTATTGGTTGATTACTATAATCCTTATTCTTGATCCCCACTTTTATGTTTAGAAATTCCATATAATATAAGTATAAAATTGGAGTCACATCAATCTAAGAAACAAGACAGAAACTTACAATAGATTTCACAGATTAATCTTTACTCAGAAATGACATGAAATAGAGCAATTAGGAGTAGCATCTGTATATTTTCCTATCATTAACAAAAGTAGTGATACAATGCAATAAAATGGCATAAAGATCCATGCAATTCGAATCCTAGAGAGGACATTTGAATTCAATACATGAGAGTGGCTTACTTGTCAGTTAAGCACCACACAACACATTATTTAATGACTTAACTACAACATAATTGACTCTAACTGACTTGAAGACAGTTTAGATTGAATCTAACTGAATACAACTCAATTACACGCCAACAAGTAGGTGATGGTACATATTTGACTTCAATTAGGTGAGATGAACTGAACTGCACTAAACCAAGTCATCAAAAGTAGGTGGAGGCACCTTTAATCACTCTATATATCTGAAATTTACCAAAAATAGGCTAATTTATGAGGAAGGCTCCTTTACAGTTCCAATTTAACTGAAAGGTAGGTGAAACAACCTTCAATTAGCTGAATGGGGTGCTTATGTCAAGTAGATCAACCCAGATTTTATCCTAGATTGAAGGAGGCATATCAGTTAGTCTCCCTGATTGAAGGAGAAGACTCAATTAGGATCCCTGATTGAAGGAGGATGATCCAGTTGATGATGTAGTCACATATTCGAGTAAAGAACTTAGGATAAGTGGTCAATTATGCTAAATAATCCAAATAATGATGTGTGGTTAGATAATGACTCCAACACCCCCCCTTAAGATAAAACCATGTGGAGGAGTAAAAAAAAATATAGGGACCCAACAACAAAGGCCATAGGTCACCCTTTACAAAAAATAACTCTAAAATGCTCAAAATATTCTAAGTGAGGAAAACACGAAAAACCTTGTGGGAAAGAAACCCCCCCCTCAAATTGAACACTAAAAAATTAATCTGGCTTCAACATGATGGAACTCACCCCCAACAGTGAATGCAGATAAGTTAACTTCTTCTCACTGAAGTTCTTGGTGAAAATGTCTGTAATTTTCTCATCTCTGGGGCAATATTGCAAAACAATTGTTCAGTCATGCACAAGTTCTATGATGTAGTGCATGTGGATCTCGATGTTTTTGGTTCTCTATCTCTGCACCAGATCTGTCGAGATATCAATAGATTTTTGATTTTCACAAAAAAAAATTAGATGAAGTGCTACCAATGTTGAACTCTACCAAAATACCTTGCAACCAAACTTCTTATATGCATGCATTGACCGCTCCCCGATACTCTGGCTCTACTGAAGATAGTGCAATGATAGCCTACATTTTGCTTGACCAGAAAATAGTCCCGACATCAAATATGAACACATAGTCAGAAGTAGACTTCCGATCAAGGCTAACTCCATCCCAATCTGAATATGTAAATCCTTCCAAGTCTAGTTCGAAATCAACAACATAGTGAATTCCATAGGTTCTATTAATCTAAATGTACTATAGAATCCTCTTGGCTGCCATCCAATGAATTTGATGATGCTACTGCATATACCTTGATAAAACATTCATAACATAACAAATTTCAGGTATTGAATCTATCAAGTAGGGAATCCTTCCAATGAATTGACAGTAGAGAGTAGAATCCACCTATGGATTAGTATTTCCCTCTTCAAGACTGATTCTTGAGAGGAATGGGAAAGGTGTTTCCTTAAAATCAATCATATTAAACCTAATTAATAGGTTTGAAGCATATTTGGATCATGTCACCATAATCCCATCAAAATATTGAGTTATTTCTAGCCCGAGCAACTGCCTCAAGAGGCCTAGATCACTCATCTCAAAATTGGAGACACAAGAATCTAAGAAATGAGACAAAAACTTACAATAGATTTCATAGATCAATTTTACTCAGAAATGACATGAAACAATGCAATTAGGAGTTGCACCTGTATATTTGCTTATCATTAAAAGAAGTAGTGATATAATACAATATAGTGGCATAAGGAGCTATGCAATTCAAATCCAAGAGATTTCATTCGAATTCAATACATGAGAGTAGCTTACCTATTAGTTAAAAACCACTCAACACATCAGTTAACCACTTAACTGCAAATTAATTGACTCTAACTGACTCGAAGGCAGTTTAGACTGAGTCTAATTTAATAGAACTCAACTACATGCCAGCAAGTAGGTGAGGGCGCATATCTGACTTCAGTTAGGTGAGATGAATTGAACTGCACTGAACATAGTCACAAAAAATAGGTGGAGGTTCCTAATCACTCCAGTTAATTGAAATAAACCAAAATAGGCTAATTGATGAGGAAGGCACATTTGCAGCTCCAGTTTAACTAAAAGGTAGGTGAAAAAACCTTCAGTTAACTGAATGGGGAGCTTTTGTCATGCATATCAACCCATATTTGCTCCTAGATTGAAGGAGGAGGCTCAGTTAGTCTTATCGATTCAAGGAGAAGACTCAGTTAGGCTCCCTGATTGAAGGAGGATGATCTAGTTGATGATGCAGTCACATATTCGAGTCAAGAACTTAGGATAAGTGGTATATTAGGAAAAATAAGACAAGTAATGATGTGTGGTTGGATAATGACTCCAACAATAAGACCTATTTATCCAACTAAAACATTCAAGATTATACGGACTGCGCTTTAGTAGTCTAGGTACAAAATCTAGTGCAAACACATCCTAAGTCAGAGTTCAAGCCTGGTGAAGAGGGAATACAAATTCGAATTGTAGAAAAAGGGGATAAAGGACAATATCTTAATCCCTTGATCAAGCTAGCAAATCGAACGAGCTCTTTAAAACCATCTATCAAGTTTTTGAATGGATTTTCAAATACCTCGAATGATGGTTTAAGCGTTGTTAATGAAAAATCTCAAACCACCTCCATATCTTGATCGATCATTTTTATTTCAGAATCTCAATCGAGCCATATAAGCTCGAACAAATTTTATATAGCTTAGTTGAGTTGTATACCGCTAGATCAAGATTTTGTTTGTCACCTTTTCCATAATGCAAATTACCTACCAGCCTATACATTTAATTCACAGAAAATGAAAAAAATATATAAAAGATAAGAAAACTAGATCAATTTTAGTAGCAATTCCTAAATTATATTAGGCATTTTAATTGTGAAATAATGAACATTTCTTGTGATCCACCTATCAATACATGAAACAAAAAATGTTGAAACATAAAACATAATTGTGATCAAGTTAATGAAATTGAAATACGAGAATAGAACAAAGAAAGCATGAGGCAACACCGAGCAACATTTAAAGAGAAACAAGAAGAGACTATGGGTCAAGCATCCATGGATTCAAATCCAATTGAGAGAGATACTTGTAATTTTCTTGCTTCGTTATTAAAATATTGAGTATTTTACAATTAGCATTTATGTTTCAAGATTGGTTACAATTACCATGTTATTGAATTAGTTAGAAAATTACGATCTTGATTAGTTATCAGTTTAAATCAAATTGATTATTTAGAAAATTATCACATTGGTTAGCTATTAGTATTAAAATTAATTATAAAATTAAGCTTCTAGTCACTTTTGAAATGTTCAAGTATCATATGAATATTTTATTGAATTTTATTAATAAAATTAAATTTTTTTTCATAAGTTCATGGAAATTACATATGGTATTGTGTTTTTAGTTGATAATTAATATCTTTCATTTGTTTATAAAAAGTTTATTTCAATTCAATTCAATTAAGTTTTTAAAAGTGTAGAGAAAATATGTTTTTTTGTTTAGTTTATAGTTGAGTGTCAAGTATAGGAAACAATTTTGTAGTCGGCATGATTGTTCACTGATGAACCATAATTAATTTAATTGCAATTGAGTTTTATTTATTCTCTAGTAATTAGATTACCTAGACCAATATTAGGAAGTAAAGGGGTATTCCCTCAAAAACTACCTTGGTAAAATACTTTAAGGCTTTCAATAGGCCTCATAGTTCTGATTAGTATTTAATAAATCTCATTTATTTTTTTACCTTTTCAAGTTTTCAAGCTAGGTAGTGTAGCTCACTTTTTGCACACAAGCAAGGAACTAAACACTCTAATCTTCTGAAATATTCTCTTCACCTTTCCTTGGGACCTTGGTGAATCAGGAAAATGAGAGAAATTTGAAATACCTGCATTGCACACTTTTATTTCATTACCATTTTGTTTACAACCACCATTAGCATATTTGGAATTGAAGTTAAAACTCTATTTTCATTTTATTTGAGCTCTTTAGTTAGTTGCAACAATCAATTTTCTTATCTCATATGTGTTTGCATCACTAGAACACACTAATGGGAACTAAAAGATCTTCCAATCTGACTATGCTCTTCATCTCACATTACTTGTGATCTTGGTGAATCACAAATGAGGATAATTGTGAAATACCTCCATTACACTCCTTAATTGTATTTATACCCTTAAAATGAACATTTGTACAACTATCCAACCCACTAAAATCCTCCATAGGTGGTCAGAAAAGGACATTCTAGTTAGCTAGGATTGTTTGGGCTAGGCATCCATTAATGACAACCAATCTAGTTACGTTAAGTGAGAAACATAACATTGTTGACTTATAGGCTACTTTTAAATTCTGTTATTAGCAAGTATCAAAATATAATCTAGATAAGAAGGCCTGGTTCCCACAAAACAACATTTGAACCCAAAATCTGATGGTGGTTCGTTGGCTATTTTACACACTTTCGTCGACTCTTCAACAATCTTAGAATTATTTGGTCGTCGATGGGATTTTTTCGGTCTATCCGATGAACCTTTAGTCATTGTATATCCTATAGATCCACGTCATTTAAATGAAGGTAGTAAGAGCGATATTTTTTTTGAAAGCAAACATATATCCATCGGATATTCCTCACGATACATGATTGGAGTTAAATCTAGAGTTTTGTCAAATTTAACACCAACTTTTCATTAGTTTTCTCTAGAATATCCAATGGGGTTTACCATCATAGGTAAATTCAGATATATGATGAGTTTTCTATGAATCTGTCAAAGTTTTTCGTTAGATATACAATGATAGTCTATATTATTAAAAGAAAATATAATTTCTAGTGGGTGGTTTTGTTAAACGATCATGTCAGTGAGCTTGTTTTGTAGTCATTTCAATGATTTTTTTAAGAATGGAATTTAAATCCATTGAAGTGACAAGTAATATATGATTATGATTCATTGATCAATATAATAAAGCAATGAGTGTGATGGTTGCACTGATTGTTTTATCATATTTATCAATGAATCATAATCATATATTACTTTTCATTGCAATGGATTTCAGTCCAATTCTTAATAAATTTTCATTGAAATGACTACACGGCAAGCTGATTGGCATGATCATTCAACAAAGTTTGTAAATTTGTTTTCTTTCTAATTAATGTCAAATATATAGTAGACAATGTAAAGATCACAACATAGTTGTTTTTCCAACAGGAAAATTCAGTTTCTATTAGATGCAGAAACTTTCATCTTGTAAATGTTAGAATAATCAACCCATAGTATTTACCCACTTAGACATTATTTCATTTATTTTGTCTTATTTGCCTAGTCCATGAGTCCCACCATGTGCAA
>LPNX010789781.1:650-11638 GCA_001517045.1 Pseudotsuga menziesii | reverse complement strand
TAAATCCTTTCTTCAGCTTTGATCCTTCAAGTATGTGAAGAGAAACTTTACAGTATGAAAGTATGGCTAATGAACTGAGAATTTGTCAGTATTACAAATGCAGTGTTCGGCATAAAACTTGAATTCATGGTTGTCAATTGTAATTGGCTTTAGGAAGATTACTGAGAAATAAAAAATATTGTTGACACTCATTATTTGAAAAGACAAATTTGAACAAAGAGGCATGCCTAATGAAATGATGGCATTTTATGTGTCATCATATATTCTTTGCTAAAGATTTTCAAAATTGGAATGTTGTCTCTTGTTATTGTTATCAGAAGTGATTAATTTAGGAATGAACAAAGACACATTAATAAATGGATGCTCTTCTCTATTATATATTCGTTGCTTAATATTTTCAAAATGGGGAAGCTGTCTCGAGTTATTTTTATCGTTTTGGTTCTGCAAGACTTGGCAAAATAAACTTTGCTGCTATTCATGGTAGTTTGTGATGGTGAGTATCGATGCATTGCAAATATGCCCAGGTGAAACAAATCAAGTCAATATTTGAAGTCTTAGGTAACTGAATTTGTTATCATAATGCAAAATGGACACGTGAATTTGTCATTTTATTTTGTTATGATTTTAAAGAGCTGTAAGAGATTCACGATGCTCGTCAGCATTACTCTGAGCTTGTAAAGTTAAGGGTTGAGGGGTTTTGTTTTTGTGAATTTGATATTGTATGTGTTGTCTATGTTTTTTGATCGGGCTTCTAGGGTGGTCAACTATTTGAAGTTGGGTTTGTTTTGAATGCCAGTGAGCATAATGGTGGTTGTATTTCATTTTTTTTTGTGATTTGGGAGGTAGTATTGGAGACAGAGGTGGAAGGGTTGTGGACTGGTTTTTGATTTCGAGTAACAAGACAGATCAAGTTTCAATTCTATCTCAATGCTTATTAGGATGCACATTATTACTGTGGTGGAATGTTCATTACTGGTCACCTAATGAATTTTTGATGATTAGTTTGAATGATGGAGGGGAGACACTATCTCAATCTTAGGATTTTAACAGTTGTTCAAGCAGAAAAAAATGTTAAAACCCATTATTTTGACTCTGCCTCTACCTACCATGAAGAGAGTGTAGATTATCCTTTTCTTTGGAGTTTTCATTTTGATACAACCTTCTTCATAAAGGTTTATATATAATTTGTGTTTTTCTTTGTTGTGATCGGTGTGGTTTAATCTTCTGTAGAACTTTCATAAAGTTGGGTATTGGTAATTCCTGGCGGTTGAGAGATTGGGTAGGTTAAAATTGAAATTCCAACCAGTGTATGTTGATTAAGCACCCATGTTCTCACTTTGTCTTGGTTGGTTTTCTCTGGCCTCCTCAAAAGAACTAAAATGATCCATTGGTTTGCTCTGGCCTCCTCAAAAGGACTCTAAAATGATCAAACACTCTTGGTGTAGTTTTCCTTTGCATGCAATGTAGTTTGTACTGTTTTTTGTTGTGACTAGTGGGAATAGGAAATCCTCAGCAATACAATAGATATTGTATATCTGATGTGCATTCTAATGCTTTCCTTGTTCCATTTTATTTATCTCTTTGTTTTTCTTTTGGTAGGTTTTGGGAGAGGTTTGATATACTATTGAATGCGCTAGTTAACAAGTTGTTTGGATTTTTAGTTTGAGGGTTCCAGTTTATTGATTTTGATTGAGTTTCTACTTAAATTTTTATTAATTATCGTTATTCCAAATTTTTTGATTGGTCATTTACTTAAAGTTTCACCAAAATTTCACCCATAAAGGTCTTAGTGATGTAGGCCACTCTCCAACTCGCTCTCAAAAGAATCCAAAAAGTGCTAGTTTTTATTCTTTTGGTTTTTGAGGAAGCTTGTTCTTATTTTCTATAGCATATTTCTATAGCATACTTTGATTCCTTTATCACTTTGAGGATGACAGGTTTGTGGCTACTAGAAATATATTGTTCTGCAGTGAATTTGTGTTGGATTTCTATGGCTTTGTGTTTTTGGTGGTAGTTTTATCTTTTATTTAGTAGTGTAATTTGCAGGCTATTTTGGTGTTTTATTGGGACTAACAAATTCATGAGTCATCAATTTGTAGAATGAATTGTTTCTAGAATGAAATTGTTCATTGAAAATTGTTGGTTTTGAAGATTTGGGGTTGAGAATCAAGCTTAATTTGAAGGTTTCTTGTACTGTTATTGTTTAGATGTGGGTTTCTCTGGGAGTAATAATCCCGATTCATTGTACTAGTTGTTTCTGTGACAACAAAATGTAGTTGGGTTCTGTACAAGCCTAAACAATATAATGTTGCATTTGCTTTGGTGTTTTACACCTCTTTTTGTGGGGGCTTGATCTTGTGTTCAAAATCCTAATTTGAAGGCCATTATGACTATTATTTTTTCAGTTGTGTCTGAGAGTTTACATTCTCTACTTATGTAAAAACTAGGTAGCAGAATGCTCGGTACTGGGATCTATAATTTTTAGCTAGGATGTCTTTTGGTCAGGACTGGATTTCATTAATTATAAAGTTGAGCTGTGGTTTTTAGTTTCACATGATTTTGTGAAGAATGGGTTTCATTAATTTCTAAAGAAACCACTTGTTCAAGTATGTATGAGAGTAAGCACCAGAGTGATATTTGGATATATTGTTTTTGGTTTGAACTTTTGATATGTTTTGGTGAGGAATCTATTTCAATAATTTGTAGTAATTTTGACAGACTGAAGGTTTCATGCTTAATAATAGGATAAAATACCATGTAGGAGGATACTTTATTATGATGTTATTTTCTTTAGTTTGGTTGTTTGTGCTATGGTGAGGAGTGGTTCATTAATTTATAGAAAGTGCTTGCTTAAGTGTATGAATTCCTTAGAACCAAAGTGTTGTATTTTGAGATTGTCATCTTTTGATGTTCAGTACTTTTACAATGCATTATGAGAGCTGCAAGAAGTGCACGTTTTTGGGATTTTTTTGGTTATTCAGCTTACAATTCTTTTCTATGGGTTACGATGGATGTATTTTATATGCATTTTTGCAGAGGCCTTCGTTTTTTGTCTTTGTTCTCTTTCAAGCTCTGGTGGATGAAAGAGAGGATGGGTTCATATGGGAAAGATGTCCCATTTGAGACTCAGTTTTTGCTAGTCGAGGGTAGCGAAGGTTCACCTTTGAGTACTGGTGTAGGTGATGGCATTAGAGAGCCAACAATCTATATTGTTTTCTTGCAGCTATTGGAAGGATCTTTTAGAGCATTTTTCCAAGGAAATGAAAACAATGAGCTCTAAATCTCTTTGGAAAGCGGTAATAATTGCAGAGATTATGAATGGTATAAATTTCTTATATCTAATACATGTAAGACTTAACATAACTCTAACTATAAATTCTCAAGAGAACATTAGTCTTTTTTATTTTCTCTTGAATTTACTTCATATTTGGCATTCGAGGAGATCTTGCTGTTGAAAAAACTCAATGATTTTATTCAGTTTTTCTTGGGGCTAGAACTGATCCATATGAAGTGATTACTAGTGCAGTAAAGTGAGAACCCTTGCTATGTTTCAAATTTTGTATTTTATTTCCTTCCTTTTGGAACTTCTCATATTTTAGCATCAATACTATATGAATAACATCAATTGTTGCTAGCGCAGGGCTGTGGAGAGGCATTCTAAAACCTTTGTTCATCGTAAAAGAAAGACGGGTAATTTCTCATGGAATTGAACCTTGGTTTTTTCCAACGATGTCTGAATGTGTTCTGTGTGCTAAAACATTTAGCTCACATTGAATCTTAATTGAGAATAACAAGTATCTGTGTATTGTTTTACTAAGTCATTATAAGTCTTTGTTTGTTCACTATTAGCTTAGAGTTTGGATATTTGTCTTGCAGTTACCTGACATACTCAACTGGTTCGGGTGGTGTACAAGGGATGCATTTTCCATAGATGTCTTAGCTGAGGGAGAATGTTTTTCCAGGCCACTTGTATGTTCTATAAATTTATATTAACTTGTGTAGATATATAGTTACACAGCGACATTATCCTGACGGTCTAGTTTAAAATGATTATGGTTTTTTTATTTCTTTAACAGTATAGAGAAAGGGGGCACCCCTTCAAAGTTTCTGCTTATCGATTATGGTCAGAAATCTATTGAAATGGACCCTAATGCAAAGCCTCCTCAAGTTGGCTATTCAGCAAAGTAGGTTTGATCTCCTTTTTTGTTTGAACTATGACATTTGGAGACAATAATTCATCTCTATTTGTTGTTCGAAGATAATTTCCTTTCAATTCTTGGCTTTCTAATGGAACTCTAATCATTCTATGGGCTCATAACTCAGTTTTGCAAATTAGCTGACACATATAAAAGAAAATTACAAGTTTCAGAAAGATTGGTGAGAGACAAGAGGATTCTGCTTTGGGCCTGAGACACATTTTTACAAATGCAAAAGAGAGCCACAATTTAAAGTAAACTTCTTTAGCTATCCATTAGGAATTAGTCAATTAATACTCCTTATTTATCTATATGCTTTAAACCATGCATTATAGCTCTTGCCTCATGAATGCATAAGTTACATTCTTTGTATAGTTAATAGTCGATATATTCAAAATTTTATTTTAATACGCATACTACTTCCCCCCATAGTTGATTTGGAATGCTACTATGTTCTAAATTTATATTACATTTGTATGATTCTAGGTACATTTATGTTTGGCATGCTATCACTGGTTCCTGGGGGTGAGTTAAGCCTTGAAAAGAGCTAGGCATAAGCCATAATCACATTGATACTTATAAATAGTTACAGTGGCGACAATTACTTCACCCTAACTCTAACAGTACCTAGCTTGCAGAGGGTTAAATTAATCTTCAAAAAATACTATAATGGCATAACCAAGTTAGTCTCCACCTGTGCAACTACCACTATGATGGAGGTATGTCACCCTAGCCATGCAGCAAAGGGAAAGACAAAAATATTTCATGGATGTACCCTATAAATAAGTGGGATAATCAAATCCAAAGTGAAGCATAAACTGTGGGGTCACTGGGTTTTAGTTGTTAGGATACTATATTCTTATAGTATATATCATTGTAGGGAAATATAAATCTCTCCATGTCATGTTGGTTCAACTCCATGCTATCATGTCAATTGCAATGGGTGTAGCCCTCACAACATACCATTTAAAGGGTACTAATATTGTCCCAAGCAATTGTGTTGTACTAAAGGAAAAACAGACTCACATTGTACCTGCTTATTTGTTGCTTAATACATACTGAGTTGCCATGGTCTATGTGTCCAAGAAACTTTATACAAAACAATTTTACTTGTGTCCATCATTTGGATGTTTCACAAAAGTTTATCCTTTGAATTACCCATCCATAGGAAAATTGGAATTACAACAAACCTGTACAATCTTTCCTCCTAGGCTCCCACCTATTGTCATCTTTACCTCCTTTCACAACTGGATTTTACTAGTAGTTTGTAAAGTAAGTGAACATTCCTCCTTTGATAGGGACACCATAAAATCATGGGTATGAAGGGCCTTTGACAAAACTACAATCCATACTATAGAGCTACCTTGCTGCTTAGGGCTAGAATTGTTGGTTCTAATGCCCAGGAATTGTTGCTTCTGGTGAAGATACTATATTTTATCTAAGCTTCAAGTGAAATTGTAGAACATAGTAGAAATTGAAATTGCATTTCCTTTCTCATATCATAAAGAAAAAATAAAGGAAGAATGTGTTACAAATAATCATTTAAAGATATAGCTCGATAACGAAAATAAGTATTGAAGAAAACTAAGTCTAATAAGGATTTAGACCAAACAGAGATTCAGACAAGTACCAAATAGATTTCCTATTAAAAGGTGTTAGCCTGCAAAACAACAAACCAAAACTTCACATGAGAATATTATCTTAAGTTTCTCAAAAGGCAAAATAAATAGTACATGAAAGGTTGAAAACAGTTAAGGATATAATAAACATCAAAACTGGAAGAAAGATTAATACTTCAGAGATTTCACAACTGAAAAATAAAACAGTGTTGAATAAATTGCTATGATTTTGTTGGGTAGAAAATAGAATTTAGTAAGCATGAATGAAATTACCACCCCAAAGAATGTGTAAGAAACATATAGGAAACAATAAAAAAGGATTTCAAGAAATTACTATAGTTCAAATGTTATAGTGCAAGATGAAAACACAAACAATGATTCAGATAATGATTCTACTCAATTGCCCGAGTCTCCTTTATGGGGTGAGGTAAGCAGCACGGCAAGGTTTAATTACTCTCCATCATTTAAGATTTCATATACTTGAAAAATTATAGTCGTCACACTGCATAATAGCATTTTTTGTTTTTTCGATCCCATAGTTTTTGAACAATCCTTCAAAACCCATTATTTTGGCTCTTGCTCGACGTGATCCCAAGAAGAACATGGCCACTCTAGTCAAGAATTTTGGTGAATGTGCCAAGATGAGGAAGCTGGGAAACTTGGTATTTCTTCTTTTAATTTCTAAATTTAGCTTTTTCTTTAGAGTTATGTTTTTCCCTTCTCATGTATAACTTATATTTTAGTTATCCATTTGAAAATTGTAGATGTTGATTATGGGTAATCGAGACGATATTGATCAACTGCCTACAGAAAGTGCCACTGTACTGACCAGTGTCCTAATGCTTATTGATAAGTATGATTTCTTTAGAGATGTGGCATATCCCAAACATCACAAGCAATCAGAAGTTGCTGATATATATATGATTGCTGCAAAAAAACAAGGTTTATAAAACTTCCTGTCAAATTATAAAAGAAATTATCCATTATTGCTCTTCTCATTGACACAAAATTTGATCTTTAAGATGAAATGATTTTGAATATTTTAAGATTTTAAGATTTTTAGGATTCAAAATATCAAGGTCTCTGACCTAACAATTTGATCTAAAAGCATTTACGGTTTTGTAAAAAGAATAAAGCATGTCATTCTCCCACTTTGTTTAAATGCAGGAAGCTACACATGGATTGCCTATGGTTACGACAGAATGGAGGACATGTAGACGTTAAATTCGTATATTGAAAATTCTACCTTCAAAACTAAAAGTCTGATTGGATCTAACGTCATCAATCACTCTGATTTTTTCTTACAAATTGGTTGATTCTTGTGCAGACGTTGAAGAATGGTTTGCTGGTAGATCCACATAATGACAAGGAAATTGCAGCTGCTTTGTATAGACTAGTAGCTGATAAGAACCTCTAGGATGAATGCAGGTAAAATGGTCTGAAGAACATTCATCTCTATTCTTGGCCACAACATTGTAAAATATATATTTTCAAGGATTTCCCAATGCAGAATGAGACACCCACAATCGCAGAGTGAAAATGACTTCAATGAAAATATGGATCCTGAATCAGACATTGGTTCATTCAAGGATGACCTAGATACATCCATTAGACTCTCATTATATGCATATAAACCTTTTTTCTCAAATTCACTTAATAACACTATTGAACTTTATAAGCTTCTTCAAAATGAAGATAACAAGGAGGGTATTTTTTATTGCATTAGGATGATCATAGAGAAGACTAAGAACAATTAATCTAAACTACGAGAAGCAAATGATACAGGAAAAACAAAATATCGATCGAAATAATAGCTTTAATTCTATGGGAAAACTACCTCTCAAAAGAAGAAAGCGTCTATTTGATATTGCAATGGATTACTATGATTTTAGTGGAGAACCCCTTGTTAGTAAACTAGCTATTATTATCCAAGACATTATGAATGCAGTTCTCTCTACTGGAAAATTCCCATCTCTTGGATTCATCTTATCAACTGCATTGACAGTTCCAAAAACCCTTTCTGTGCTTCAGTCTATTGGAGTAAAATTGTCTGCATTTGATGCTCTAATTTGCAGTAGTGGGAGCCAAATTCTATATACAGCTGGCGATAGTCTAGATTCACCCATATAACCAGATCTAGATTTTGATTCTCATATCAATCATTGCTGGTGTACAGAGGGGCTGAGAAAAAATCATGAGAAAACTTAGAGGTCCATAGAATTCTCGATTCCTAGTGGAGGATGCCGAAGCATCTAACCCCCATTGCTTGGCCTATACAGTCAATAATATATGCACTGTAAGTTTCAATTCTAGATGTCATTTTTAGTAACTGGTATATGTTCTATGTCACTATAGGAGTGGTATTCATACTAGTACAAGTGATCAATTTTTCCATTGCAAAATGTGGCAATATCCACAGAAAAGCGTGGATATTGCCACGTCTAAGTGTTTTTTTTCTGTGTAAACAATTTCGTCGCAATAGAGATGACCCCTAATTTGCGTTGCAAGAGCAACGATGTTCTATATTTCGTTAGATGTCTAAGCCGTCGCTATATCCAAGCCTGGCCGTCTCTGTATCCATGCTTGGCCGTCACTGTATCCACGCTCTGTATAAGGTTTTTTTTTTAAATGCAAACCCAGGAATAAGACGTCGCTATAGACACGCCTTGCCATCTCTGTATCCACACCTTGCTGTCTCTGTATCCATTCCTGGCCATCGCTGTATCCACGCTTTGTATAAGTTTTTTTTTTTTTAGATGCAAACCCCAGGAATAGCGACTCGGATGCTATACCTGCGACGGGAAGACCATGACTGAGCTGATGTGATTATTGCTATGAGTTAGATGGTGCACTTGAAGTGTTATAGGTGAGGGTGCATCAATGTTCAATGTTCCAATAGCAAGGGAGTATGCATGCATGCACCAGCCATAAATAGATGTGTTATTTTTGTCTTTAGTTCAGTTCTAAAATTAGATATTCTATGTAGTTCTAAATTAGATCACATGTATATTAGATTGAGATAGCCACAGTTCACTAGGGAAGGAGGGAGTGTGTATGAGGGTTGTTCTTTCCAGGAAGGGCATTCTTAGCAAAGAGATGTGGGCTCCTATTTCACTTCAATTTAGCATGATTTATTGGTAGTTCTATTCATGAAGGTGTTCTATCCTAGGCATATTGACGCCATTAAATTTGATCCATGTAGCCCAGATTTATTGTTAGCCCCTCTGCTTGTGTTATAAAGACATGAGGGCATTCAATTCTATTGATTTTCAGTTTTCTTTCACCTAGTGATTATAGAGATGTAATAGTTTCTTCGTTTGAGTTAATTAAAAGTGATGTGATTGGTTACTGTAATTTACTAGCTTCTTGTTCATATCTTTGGAATTTTTTGTTTGTATATTTAGCATTCTTCATCTATTTTTTTGATAGCTTACACAATTTAGTTTCCTAGATTAGTTTATTAGAGATTATAGGTGCAAATATGATTTAAACTTCTAGTAATAAGTGTATAGATAGAGGGATTCTATCTAGGATAGGGAGTTGTCCTGAGGTTTTAGGGGTTGGATACATGAGTTCGTGTTTGAAAAGATCACTAAAGACTTGTGATTTTTTATCTATTTTTTCTAGCAGTTTGTTCCAGGAACAATGGTATGACTACCTTCCATCCCAGATACAAAGATAATTTTGAGGGCCCTTCCAACTTTGCTCCGTGGAAGGTTTCAGTTACATATGCTTTTGGAGGAACATGAGATTTTGTATCTTAAGGAGAAGACGGTTACACTTCCTGTAGAGGCTGGTGGGTTTGCAAATTTATAACAAGAAGATGTCCAAGAGAAAGCAAGTCATCCTCAACTTGACGAAGGATCCTTTGATTCCTCATATAATCAGAAATATTGGAAAGGAGATGTTTGATGTTCTAGTCACTCTATATCAAAGTGAAAACATCAATCAGAAGATGTTGATGAGGAATAAGCTTGGAGCCACACAAATGAGCAAGAGAAATATCATAGCCAGTTATTTGATGAAGATCACTGAACTCCATGATCAACTTGAAGGAGTTGGAGAAGAGGTTGAGGGTGAAGAGTTCGTACCCACAACCCTGAATGGGTTTTCATCCTATTGGTAACCTTTTGTTCAGGGTGTGTATTCCTAAGATAAGTTTCCCACCTGTGAGAAGCTTATATGGGATGATTTCAGAAGGGACCAATAGTCCTTGAGTATTTTAATTTAGATTTGTAGGCTGTAGACATTTTGACGGAGCCTCTATCAACCAGATGACCTATCGAGAACATTTGTAATATGTTCTTTCAAAAAAATCGATTGTCTATGAGGTGGATCTTTAAAAAGTAGCCAATATAAATCTTTCAAAAGATCCCAATTGCTTTGCCATCAAAGATATTATTCAAAAAGTGGAATATCCTTTGAATAAGGCCAATCGCATTTGCTTGTCCATTAGGTTCATACATAAGAGTGGTTGGTTCAAAATGAATTCGGATGAGCCAAGATAAAAGATAATTTGGATTGGCCCTACAAGAGTTCCACTTTTATTTACCAGGAAAGGTGTGACTTTAGTTTTCCTGTCTGATTTATTTTTCTTTATTAAAGATGGTTTCCCTTTTTCTTGTCATAGCTAAGAGTTAACAGTGCTAGTGTGTTCTGAATGTAGTTTACTATTGTGATTGCATGCTACCGCCTAGAACTTGTATTGCTAAATGAGAATACAATAAAGAACTTCTGTTAAAATTTAGATGATAAATGCCACATAGTTTAAAAAAAAACATTGTTTAGCATACTTAAAAGTTAATTGATTACCCAAAGTATAATATATACATTTAGGGTTTTCGTAAGGTATAACTTGAGGTAATTGGCAATGTGGTCCTTGCCTTATTTGGTTTATGAAGAAAACAACTAGTTTGTATTCTCTGTTAGCTCTGTATTCTCCGTAGTCCCTTCATATAAGGATTTTAACCTAGCTCTCAGCATTAATTTGTGCCATGACTATCCTTGCAATTGCATACACAGATCGTAGATAGTCGACTCAAAAAACCACATCACATGAAAGAGACACTTCTATCAAATCCTAAATCAAAACATTTTTGTAACATGTTGATTCTGAGGGAACATGCCTACCTGTGCCATCACATAATTGTCATTTGATCCTTCCTTCAACGGT
>LPNX010789769.1:0-25564 GCA_001517045.1 Pseudotsuga menziesii | reverse complement strand
GAAACTCACTTAGGGCAAACAAAAAGACATGAGGGAGGCAAAAGACTTTCACTTGTTCATTTTTCAGGTGAAGAAGATAGAGCTGGAGAGAGGGGTCGAGTTTTCTCAAGAAGGGCAGGATTTTCTAGAAAAGGGTTTGCTGAAGATTTTCCAGTTTACTCCAGGAGGTCGAGACCACATTTAATAGGGGTGCACAGTTCCCAAGAAGGAGTACGGCCTGCATTTATTGCTGCTGTACGGATGCTTCATTTTCTGCACAGAAACCGAGAAAGTATGGCCTGTTTGCTGCACGAATTTCGAGGTGTACGGCCTACTGTACGGTTCATTAAATGCTGCACAAATTTCGAGGAGAAAGGACTGCTGTACGGCACATTTAATTCTGCACAGAAATTGAGGTGTACGGCTGAGGGTTTTTGCTGTATGGACTGCACATTAAATTGCACAGAAATCGAGGAAACTGTACAGCTGGGTCTGCTGTACGGTCTGCTGAGTATTGGCACGAAAATCGAGGAGGTGTACGGCCTGTCAAAGCTGTACCAGTGCATTTAATTTGCTGAAGAAAAATGAGAGAAAAATGTATGGCTGGGATTGCTGAGCATTTTTCCAGACTTTGAGAAAAAGGCTGCTGGTGGAGATAAGTTGTATTTTCACCATTATTTTTCTGTCCTGTACCTTGCTGAAGAATTAATTAAAATCTCTCCTCTCTGACTGGTTTTCCCCGTGGGGGTTTTTCCAGGGCTAATTAGCCAAAAATATCTGAGTCAAATTTATGGTGTGCATGCATTTGTTTTCAGCCTGTTAGTGGTTTTTCTGCGTGTTTAAATTGTTCAGAATTTTTTTTTATAAGTAGCTTCAAGCCTATGCAAAACCGGCTGAAGTGAAACACACTAAATTGTTCATTAAACCAGCAAGCAGTTAAACTCATATTTTTCAACAGTTTTAGAAGGCCAAATATTTTTTTATTTTTCATTACTAGAATTTAGGGAAACCACCTTTGATATCCACCCTTGAGGAAAACTAAATATATCAAGATGCCCTATTTGACAAGGTTAACAAACCCACACTTTTGGGATCGGCATTAAAGAGTTGAATTTATTGCAATGGATCTACCCATAAATCAACCAAGATATGAGTCCATATTTCTCAAGGAACAATTACATTTGTATTGATCTTTTTGAGTCTACAAACCCACAGAAATACCAACAATAAGGGTTGAGTAACGAAGAACAAATTTTAAAAATTGTTGTTTTCCTACCATGAATCAACAATTTTCTCCATTCCAATGGGAACCCCCAATTGGTACTAGGCACCACATATTTCCTACTTAAACTAGTTCTTAGCCAATATCTATATTATTTCACAAGACAACCATGCTTTAGTACCTCCCATGTTATACCATCCAAGTTAAGTTCCAAAACCCAAACCACATTGGGCTCAACACCCAATCCAGCTCCTAATCATGTGTCGTGTCAGCTAACAACCAAGTATAATGTGCGCAATGCATCTCAACCTCATCTCTCTCTCTCTAATGTGGGTCCTTAGTTGTTTGATGGTATATGGTATACACTTATTTGACATAAATTTTTAAACCACTTGCTCGAGGCCAAGGGAATCAATTTAGAGCCACCATGTTGCTCAATGACCCCATTGAGTTAAGTTCTAGAAAAAGTTGTTGTATGAGATCATGTTTGGTAATCATTTCCCAAGATTTTAAGGGGAGACAATGAAGGTTGTAGATCCCTTGGAAAGTGGTCCATTGAGAAATCTTGTATTTAAAGCGAATTCTCCATTTGATAAATTTGTAGCATTTATCTGCTGCTGCAAACAACTCATTATTTTATGCTGCATGCTTTCAGTCACAGCATTCCTTCTTGTTTTTTAAGCAACAGTTAAGCCAGATTTCTCTTTTTTGTGAACATAGGTAGCTTATTCCATTAAAATAGTACTTTTAGTGGAATATAAGCAAATTATATCACCTATCTTGTGGCAGATCATTGTAGCATCCTTGTCCATATTCCTTGTTCAATTTCCTTTATTAAATGGCCCAAATTAACATCTCCCTTTAGATACGCCAGAAAGACTGGCATTGTATTGCGGAGTAAATTTGCAATTTTCTTGTCATAAACTGTTTGAGCAGATATCTTTCTCTGCACTAAAAGCTAGTTGTCCCTGTTATGCATCGAGAAGTAATGGACACACAAGTTGAGGATTCACAAGCTGCATAGGTGAAGTTTGACATGGCTTAAATTTAAGTACTCACTGGAGTGGTTGTAGTGGAAGGGTAAGCAATGTTAACTTCTGGTTGTGGTATTTATAACCAATTTTCTCTGTTGGTACAAACTTGGGCATGATTGTCTCCTTGGACTATTAAATGGCTCCTTTTGGTCTTTTAAGGACAAAGAGGCTTCTATGTGGTCTTCTGGACTGTTAAACGGCTCCTTTTGATTTGACTTCCATGCACTGCTACTTTGTTTATAAACTAATGCATCTACAACTAATGAAATTCAAGCATGGGCATTGAATAAGGGAGCTTATATGGTCTTTGGTTCAACAAATAACACCAAATAACAATTGGGAGGAAGCCCATGCAACTCTTCAAGAAAAAACATCTGGAATTTCTTAAAAGATGGGATACTGAGTCAAAAGAACTACTCTGGTTGCTACCTTCACTACAAAGTTCACCATATTGAACGAGGCCATGCTACTCTTATCCTTACAATAAATTCCTTTAGTAGTTCATTAAATTATAAATATATGGGTTTAAAGTTTGTCTACTAAAAACATTTAATATGAACATTTTCTTGGTAACAAAGGAAACAAACAATATTCTTACCTCTAAACTTACACATTTTTTTATACTTCCTTGTTGAGATGTTTCCATTTCCTTTGGCATACTTCACTCCAATATATGATTTGAATTTAGGTTGCAACTATGCCTCTACTTGGTTTGTCACAACTTGAAACCTTTGAATCAATAATTTAAACCACTCATTGGTCTCCATCTTAGTGAAGTGATCCTAAGACGTCACCTTGACCAATTGGATTAACTATTCCCATATCACCAATATTACTTTCACCCTTGTCTTCCAAGACTCTTCCTTTGCATCTTCCATGGAACATCCATAAATATTGTTCAAGATACCAAGTACACTTAAATAATACACTCAAGTATTCAAGACTTAATTTACCCCCTACACTTACAAGTCCATGGAAGGAAGCAGCTATTCCAAGATTTATTTTTCCACCCAAAGTTAATATAATAAAATATCCCTTTCCTTATGTCTATGGAGTTGAAAATATCCCTTTCCTTATATCTATGTTTTTTTTATTATATTAAAGGGGCCATAATGTTTTTTAATATTGATCTATGATTGGGGTATGATCATCTATAAATAAAGGATGAAAATATCATGAAAACTTGTATTAGTGAATGATTGTGTCATTTTCTCCTATGTTATGTGCCCCCTTAACATCTATTTAGCATACCTTCTTCATTTATCCAACCCCTACGGTGTCCTCTTTTGATTTTTCCAGTCTTACTTACCATGAATGTCCCCATAAAAGGTTTCCTATATTGCTATGTACCCTTGTTTTTCTCTTCCTTCTTATCCTCAATCTTTTTCTAGTCCTTCCTTCTTCCATAATATAATATTAGCAAACACCTTCCCTTCTTCCTTTAGGGTAATCCAACAATGCAAATCATTTCCAAATTAGGCTTGGCTTGCTATTTCCTTTCTACATTTCACCTTCCTCATTTACTTTTGGTATTCTTCCCTTCCTATTCTCATAGAACTCCACACACATAGGGAAATATAACTAAGTTATATGGTCATTAGAAAAACCTTTAAATCATGAAGAGAACAAGATAAGGGTATCCCGACAAATCCAAGGTCCATTAGAAACAATGTCGATACAATGCAATTAGGATTTAGACGCTATGGTTGTGCCACTCATATGGATTCAATACATCTTTAATTCAAGTCCTTTTCATGGCCTTTGGAAACATCCCACCAACAATGTGCTCATGTAATGTATATGTTATGTATGATACCCATACATCTTCAAACTCAATTATATATGGCCAGGGTTTCACTTGATTACAAGTTGTCTACAAGCAAAATAATGAATGAGGTAATGCAACAATATGTGTGGTTTACGAAGGCTCCATGGTTGATGTGGCTCAATTTTGTTTTGGCTTTAGTTAGGCTGGGCTACCCACAACAAATTAAGCATATTTAGTGCAAACACTATTAGTTTATAAACAAAGTAGCAGTGCATGGAAGTCAAATCAAAAGGAACCATTTAACAGTCCAGAAGACCACATAGAAGCCTCTTTGTCCTTAAAACACCAAAAAAAGCCATTTAATAGTCCAAGGAGACAATAATGCCCAAGTTTGGACCAACAGAGAACATTGATTATAAAGACCACAACCAGAAGTTAACATTGCTTACCCTTCCACTACAACCACTCCAGTGAGTACTTAAATTTAAGCCATGTCAAACTTCACCTATGCAACTTGTGAATCCTCAAATTGTGTGTCCATTACTTCTCGATGCATAATAGGGACAACTAGCTTTTAGTGCAGAGAAACATATCTGCTCAAACAGTTTATGACAAGAAAATTGCAAATTTACTCCACAATACAATGCCAGTCTTTCTGGCGTATCTAAAGGGAGATGTTAATTTGGGCCATTTAATAAAGGAAATTGAGCAAGGAATATGGACAAGGATGCTACAATGATCTGTCACAAGATAGGTGATATAATTTGCGTATATTCCGCTAAAAGGACTATTTTAATGGAACAAGCTACCTATGTTCACAAAAAAGAGAAATTTGGTTTAACTGTTGCTTAAAAAACAGGAAGGAATGCTGTGAATGAAAGCATGCAGCATAAAATAATGAGTTGTTTGCAGTAGCAGATAAATACTACAAATTTATCAAATGGAGAATTTGGTTTAAATACAAGATTTCTCAATGGACCACTTTCCAAGGGATCTACAACCTTCATTGTCTCCCCTTAAAATCTTGGGAAATGATTACCAAACATGATCTCATACAACAACTTTTTATAGAACTTAACTCAATGGGGTCATTGAGCAACATGGTGGCTCTAAATTGATTCCCTTGGCCTCGAGCAGGTGGTTTAAAAATTTATGTCAAATAAGTGTATACCATATACCATCAAACAACTAAGGACCCACATTAGAGAGAGAGATGAGGTTGAGATGCATTGTGCACATTATACTTGGTTGTCAGCTCACACGACACATGATTAGGAGCTGGATTGGGTGTTGAGCCCAATGTGGTTTGGGTTTTGGAACTTAACTTAGATGGTATAACATGGGAGGTACTAAAGCATGGTTGTCTTGTGAAATAATATAGATATTGGCTAAGAACTAGTTTAAGTAGGAAATATGTGGTGCCTGGTACCAATTGGGGTTTCCCATTGGAATGGAGAAAATTGTTGATTCATGGTAGGAAAAAAAAAAATTTAAAATTTGTTCTTCGTTACTCAACCCTTATTGTTGATATTTCTAGGGGTTTGTAGACTCAGAAAGATCAATACAAATGTAATTGTTCCTTGAGAAATATGGACTCATATCTTGGTTGATTTATGGGTAGATCCATTGCAATAAATTCAACTCTTTAATGCCGATCCCAAAAGTGTGGGTTTGTTAACCTTGTCAAATAGGGCATCTTGATATATTTAGTTTTCCTCAAGGGTGGATATCAAGGGTGGTTTCCCTAAATTCTAGTAATGAAAAATAAAAAATATTTGGCCATCTAAAACACACATGTAAAAAGAATAATAAAAACACACATGTAAAAAGCATAATAAAAACACAAATACTAAAAATAACATTAAAATAAAAAAATAATAAAAAATAAAACAAAATCATTAAAAAAAACACAAAATCATAAAAAAATCTCAAAATCAAAATGCACAACAAAGAACAAAACCCAATCAAAATCTCCATTTGTTTATGGTTTTTGAATCAGATCAGTTTCCAACCAAGGGATCCATTTCCTGTATCAGTGGGGGTGGATCTGGTTGAAGGAATCATCAGGGTTTACATTGGAATTTTTTCTGATGAAAGGAAATAACTCACTAGGGTCAGGCATCATATCCATCCACCAGAAATGATTTCACCTTGAATCACAAACTGGAAAAGACAACGCATGAACTCTTGTTTTGTTAGGGGAAGGCAGGGAAAAGGGCAAGCAGGGCCCCACAAGAGAAGGACTCCTAAACCCTACAATCACAAAAACCTCAACTTAAGCATTTCACTTACTTGAGCATCATGTTTTAACATTTCAGAGAGAAGAGAGGCACATACAATGGTTTTTATTAAAAGTTAGAGGCATGGCAATTCCATTTCCCAGTGAGAAGGGCATACTGCACCTTGATACCAGTCCACTGGAAGGTGAGTAACCATACCTAAGCCCTGCTTCTTCAGACGTTGGCTATACAGAATTTGAACTTTGAATGTAGATAGTGTATCAATGCTCGTTGTTTTAGTTAGATACATATAGTCATTAGTATGTTTTAGTTTAGAGACAGCCTACAGGTGGTTGCAGAAATCTGAATAACTGATGAGTGAACTTGTATCAAGTTTATTGTAAAGCAATTGTATTTACTATTTAGCAGGCAATCATATTAAATCCCTAACTAATTAGGGTTCCCAAACTTCCAAATTTACAGGTATTTAGGATGTTGCCAAACATGTTTCCCTTTATTAGCAACCTATTTGTGGCATACAACCCCTGTTCAAACAGCCAAGAGGCTATCTAATATAGTGATGTCTACTTTAATATAGGGCCTGGATGCGTTGAAGCAGAGTCTCAAGGAGCTGCTAGCAATACACCACCACCAGCAAGTTTTTTCTTTGTGCAATCGCCTAACACTTTTCACTTCAACCTGGGCAAGGATTTCATGGTGCAGAGAGAGGAAATAGTGACCGTCTAGAATATCAACAACAAAAATACCCTGTTGATTACACAAAGGCCTGTAGATATGTTGTACGTAAAAATATTGGAGTTCGGGAACAAGAATGAAGAGATTTGTTCTCAACAGGAAACTGAGACTTATTTCAAGCCTTGAACAAAGGTAGTTCAAGGGGGCATGAGACCGCCCCACTTGCAGAAATTAACGAAGTAGTATACAATAGGATTGCCAAGAAAGGCACAAGAAAGACACAGGAGATGAACTTGAAGGTAAGGGTGCTACCCACTTCTCTAGAACCCAATACTGAAACAATATACCAACAACAACAAGTTCTACCTATGTCCAATGGCCCCACATTTATCAGTTCAATTTGGGCATAACCTTGACCTTGGTTACCTTTTATGGCCTTCTTCAAAAGGGCATAACTTTGACATCTGGAGACTATTTTCAATGTTGTTTTCTAAAGCGTCTACTTTTAGTTTAGTTCTTTTCCTATCATCATGTGGATCAACCTCAACTGCCACATGGCTCCTTGGTTACATTTTATGCCTTTAGAGCATAGCTTTGACATCTAGAATCTGTTTTAAATGTTGGTTTTTCTAAACTATCTATTTTTTTTAGCTCTTTCCATCTAGACATTTAGATTTTACTTTTGAAGCCATATTATGCAAACAAACAATCTGTCCCCACATCATCCTTGATAAGGGCCCAGATTATCCAACTTGAGACTGTGTTCCACCCTGTTTATTTCTTCATTGGGTTAGGAATTTCTCCGTCTCAGCAAAGGGGTGAGTCTGGTATCCATATCACAAACTACATCTTCTCATTGGATTCTCACTTTGTGGTGTTTTAGTATGCTTATGGCCCCAAACATAACAGCCAGACAATATTTGCACTTGACTTGCTTTGATCCACCTGGATACAATGTTCCCATGCTTGATCAAGAGTCCTATTAGGTTTGGAATTAGGCACCATGGATAAGAATCAAGATTGGCAGAATTATGGCAGAATACCCATGCAATAGAAATGCATGGGAACATAGAAGAATTTAACCCCTCATGTTTACAAGTGGCAGCATAAACATACAATGTACCTACAATATTCATTAAGCTCCAAGGAGAGAATCCAAATATGACTTTGGGATAATGAATGGACCAAGTTAATCCCTCTTTCTTCTTAGCAGCCTAAAAAACAATATCCTCAATAGTGTAGTAAATAATGGGAACATGTAGCCTAGGAATTTCTTCATGATAGGCCCTTCATGCGGCCATTAGCAGAGCATATTATGGCCATTACATGCCAAATTTTGTATATTTGATTGTGTAAACAAGCCAAGGGATGTTAATAAAGAAAATTCACTATTCTTTCATGAGAAATAAACCAACGTGAGGTATCAAAGAAAACATTGTGAGAAGTGACAATGTATGGTGATTTACTGAACATTGTTGTGGTCACTTGAAAACCAGACTTATTATGTGAAAATGGAAGACAGTGGGTTTCTAAGGAAGTACAAACAAAAGAAAATGTTGTTGAAGGATTCCATGAATGCTTGAAACTATTATTTTTTTAGCAGCCCCATGTGATTTTCATGGTGATTCCATGGGTTTGTACATTTTTCAGTTATGACTATTTCTTGATTTATATACCATGTGGGTTTGTGCAAACTAGTGCTCTGTGAAGTAATCTTGAAGGTGTAAGGTGAAGCGAGAAACTGAAGGAACTTTATCAGTCTGTGATATGAAGTCCTCAAAACAATTAAAATACTATAGAATGATGTAGAGAATGGACACTCTAGAATTTTTAGAAGCATAGGTCTGTGGAAGCTAGTGGAAAACCGTGAATGTTGTAGAAGCAATTGAGGTCATAATAAATCTAATGAAAAACGGGGATGATGTAGTAGTAGGTTCAGGTTGTGAATGTTGTGGGAGTAGCATTAATTTCATGGGATCAAGAAAATTTTAAATCCTAGGGATCCCAATTAGAACTAAATATTTAGGCATATACAATCAGTAGGGGAAAAGTAGGAAATAGAATAATTAGATATTTCCATTGAACCATTTTTATTTATTAATACTATAACTTATTTTGTCTTGCAGTTATTTTGCATGGAATACCTACCTTTGCATCATGGAAAGAATTGAAGGTTTATAATCATTTTCTAAAAACTACTCATTGTCTAGAGTACCCAAACCTCTCCAAAATTGCTTGACCTCCAAATTTAAGTTGGTTTCAAGGGTAAATACTTTGTACTTGTCAGTTTGGTTGTTTAGTAAGGAAAAGATTTGAGTCAGTGTTAGAGCTTGCATGTTCTCTCTTCAAGCTATATACCCCCTCAACCCTTCAATCTATAATCTAGAGGTTTACCTCCGAGATGACACTTTCCAGATGCATTTCTAGTCTTATTGAAATGTCTGACATTCAGAAATATATGCTTCCTTTTATGAGAAACGATCTCTTGTTTCCCCTCATGATATGGTCACAAATAGCACATAAGTAACAAGGAGATAACCCTTGATGAATCCAACTTACTTGTCATCGAAATGGAGTCAAGATTCTACATTAGATATCGATTCCCAAATAGCAAATTTCATTAGCTTTTGATCTCCCTGAGTTGTCTTCATAACCACACAACACTTTTAATTCTCTTAGTCCTCTTCCCTGTCATTATTTTGTATGCCCTTTCAATTTCTTTTAAGCGAGATGTGAAAATCATATGACTGGATTAAATGCTTATCTTTGATATTATCATTCATCTCAATTACTAATGGATTGTAAATGAGAATTTGAATTCCTGGAAGCTTCCATAAGCCTATATTAATAAGACATCTCTAAAGTTTGGATCGCCTCCTTATACAGTGATGATAAAATACATGTGACAATATACCTTGAGTGGGTTGGTTGTCTTCTTCTATAGGATGTGGTTTTCTATCCTAGATGGGCCATGTTTCCTTTGCTATTCGTGGACTATTTCTCTCCTTACAGGTCATGGGTTTCTATCCTAGCTGGGTCATGTTTCCTTTACTAGATGTGGACTATATTTTTTCCTTTGTTAGTTGTGGATTGTTTCTCTCCTTGTAGGCAGTGGGTTTCTATCCTAGTTGGTCCATGTTTCCTTTTCTATCTATGAAATTTGTTTTCTCCTTTCTGGGCCATGAGGACGGGCTGTAAGTTTGTGCGCTAGGGCTGGGTTGTGAACTCTACCAGCATGATTGTGACTTTGTACGCTAGGGCTGGGCTGTGAACTCTGCCAGCATCAAGGGTATTTCATTAAATCAACAGGGAAATTACATTGGAGAATGAGATATATGGAGATACAAGAAGAATATACAAAATTACAATAGAGATTACATAACACTATAGAAAAATTTTTGAATCTGTCTGGCCCAAACACACCAAAAGAGTCATAAGCTCTATCTTCTAATGTCTCTGTGATCAAACAAAAATTGGAAGGAGTTACACTCTGCTTCCAAAATATGTGATCTATTTCTTGTGATAATTTTGTCCCGGCTATGTATCATAGGAGCTGCAATTTTTATATGTTTTTGTCATATCTTAAGGAAATTGAAGTGTGATGCCAAATATTCATTTCACTTTCATTTAATGTACAGATTGTAGAATCACATATTCAGCCTGGAGAATTATGTACTAGGCAGGAATATGCCTGGTGGTTTCTTTCTTCAAATTCACTGTTGTCAAGGTAAAAGTTAAGAAAAATATGGTTTTCATCAAAGAACTGAATGTGCAAAGCTTAAACCCATTTTCCCAACAGATTTTCAAGAGGTCTGTATAAACTATAATCTTCTAAATATCACGTGTGCAGAAGGCCAAGCAACAAGGTGTTTCCTTCAGTATACATTGAAGGTGTCACACAACTTGCCTTTGATGATATAACACCACAAAGTCCATATTTCCCTTATATTCAAGGTTTGAGTTTCTCTATTTATGATTTTGATTATAGGGATTGGTGATAAATTTCTAATAGGTATTTAGAAACTACATTGACTTTTATGAAAGCTTGATTGAGTCAAGTCTGGAAGAAGCAGGGATTATACCTAGTAAGTTATCTAATGATGTAACATGTAGAATCAGTGACAAAGAGCAGAGTCACAGTTGTAACATGTTTTACCCAGACAGGTAATGCATAATTTTGGCAAGCTTTTTCATCTCTTTTTGTGAGCTAGCCTATCAAAGAAATGCAATATCTGGATTCATTTCTCACCCGCTCGTCTTTTTTCTTCCTTCCTACAGTCCTTTATCACGAGTGGACCTGGTGACCTGGAAAATTGTTGTAGAACACAATCACTTACCACAAATCGATAAAAGGGCATGACTGCAATGATAATGAGCCAAAAAAGTGGTTATAGCATGCACTTATATGTTAAAATTTTGCACTGATAATAACAAATGTTAATATCAACAATTACTACACAAATATTCATGCACTCTAGATAGGACTTTAAAAGAATGACCTGTTAGCAGTCTAGACATTAGAGAAGAAATCTAGGTTCCTTGATGTTCAGCAAATTCGCAAAGATGCATGGCCTGCTATTTTTATTGATGCTATAGCAGGAGATCAAAGTATTACACAAAGAGCATTTGGTGAGTCAACTTTTACTTGTAAAGGCATAGGGATCTTAGCTGTAAATAGTTAAAATGAAGTATATGAGTCAGTTAGGTTCCTTTCAAGGGGTTCAAGTATATGATCATGCATACAAAACATGACAACCCTAGGATGATGATGACTAGAATACACTGTCAAGCCTGAAAGTGATGTCCAGTGGTGAAGAATGCAGTGGCATGTATACAGTGTATGTATGTATAGTGACGTAGACTGTAGTGTATGAACAATGATACATACAATGGTGTATGAATAGTCATGAAGATGTATATGCACACTATGATGTTGATTATTTATGATGATGATGTATGCATGATGATGCATGCTAATCTATGATATATGTCTTGTTAACTATGATGGTGCTTTGTACATGATGATGTGATGGTACCCTATTATGTTACAGATCTTGATGGAGGATTTGAAAACCTTGGGAATTGTTTTTTTTAGACAATAGCGTGTAAGAGTAGCTTTAATGGTTCGGCAAAACAGCTGCCAAGAACTTTTACAAGGAAAACAAACTATTTGACAATTGGACATTGAAAAGGACTGTTTATCGAGACGTAAGACAAGGGGTCTTGATTCTGGCATGATGGTTTGGGACTATCTCTGCTTGCCACTTGTCTTCCTCGCTGGACAGATCTGATGCATTTGTGAGGGTGGATTTGGCTTCTAGAGCCTCCCCTAGAAGGGCTCTGATGCTGGTTGCTACTCTAGCCAGGGTGCTGCTCTTTTCCCTGAAGATCCTATTGTTCCTCTCAATCCAAAGCTTCTAGTAGATGAACTTGGGGAGCCACATCCAACTGGCTTTGAGGAGATCCTTCTTGGCAGTGTTGAACGGCGATATGTTGGCCCATGTTTTCCTCAGCTCCTAGGTGTTTGCTGGCATACTGAATCTGTCCAGGATTATTTTCAGCAAATCCTTCCAGACTTCACTAGCAAAGGAACAGTGCAGGAGTAGATGGTCTACGTTCTCCTCATCAGAAACACACAGGGGGCACTGACCCAACTTAGCCTTCTGCCCAATGGGATGGTCTCCAAGGATCGATTCATCCCAGTATCTTATCTTTTTCCCATTTCTAGGAATCCAGTAGAGATTAGATTTGAAGTGATCCAGGGTTGTGAGGCAGAGCTTGAAGATAGGGGATCCAGTTAAAGTTCTTGGAGGCTTCTCCATGCATCTTGAGCAGCTTCCTTGGAAGTATTTTTTCCAAAGAACTTTCTTACTCCAGCTGGTGTGCCCAGACACTAAGTTCCAGAGGAGTTTGGAGCCTAGAGCTAAATTTTGAACAGCAATGTTCCGAATGTGGAGACCGCCTTCCAGAATTGGTTTCTTTATCTTGTCCCAGCTTACTAAATGGAGTCTTCTCTCGTTATTTTTCCCACCTTCCCACAAAAACCTTTGACTAGAGGGGCGATCCACGGGGAGGCAATGCAGGCTTTGACCCAGTTTATGAAGTCCTTAGAAAACCCGAATTTTCCCATTACTGCAAACAGAAAATCATGTCTCACCCTATCGAATGCATTCGCCAAGTCGAGCTTGATTACCATTCCTTTTTCTTTCCGTTGGCAGCTCAAGTGGATTGCTTCTTGGACAAGCACGATATTGTCCATGATCTTCTGCCCTTTTATGAAACCACCTTGGTTTTCAGGGATGATTGCCGGCAACATATTCTTAATCCGATTGGCAATTATTTTAGTAATTAGTTTATAGCCCGTGTTGCATAATGAGATGGGCCTGAATTTGCTGAAGTTATTGGATCCTTTTTATTTTGGGATTAGGGCCAGGAAAGCCGAGTTGGTACTGCCCCCTAGCTTGCTGCTGCTTTGAGATTTCCTGACCATTCTCAGGAGGTTGATTTTAATGATGGGACAACAAGAAAAGAAGAACCTTGCCATGAACCCATCGGGCCTTGGGGCTTTGTCAGCGTCCATATCATCCAAATATTTTTTAAGTTCTTCCATTCTGATCGAGGCAGCTAGAAGGAGATTATTAGTTTCCTGGACTAGCTTTGGGACGAGATCAAGTGTGTAGCAGTTGGCATCAATCGGGTCCTCTTCTAGGGCTGAGAAGAGGTCTTTGAAGTGGGAGTGGGCTTCTTTCTTAATGTCTTCGAAGTATTTGACCATATTTCCTTGAAACTGAATTTCATTGACAGTTTTGAATTGCTTACGAGCCTCAGCCTGCTTGCGGAAATAGCTGGTGTTTATATCTCCTGCATGCAGCCACATACTTCTGGATTTCTACCTCCAGTACTCCTCTTCCACCCTGCATGCTCTATGTAAATATTTTTGAATATTTTCTTTTGTTCGTAATAGTTCTTGAGAGATTTCAGCGTCCTCCATAATCAATTGGTGGCTCTCTAGAT
Organism: Pseudotsuga menziesii; assembly: GCA_001517045.1. NCBI lineage: Eukaryota > Viridiplantae > Streptophyta > Pinopsida > Pinales > Pinaceae > Pseudotsuga > Pseudotsuga menziesii. The sequence continues at coordinate 11,632 of LPNX010789769.1, read as the reverse complement.
CAGCCTGTGCTTCTTTTCTTTTCGAGGTGGGAGTGATCAGCGATTTAGCCCAATTTTTCAGCTCTTTTTTGAGAGCTCTCAACTTTTCTTCCCAGACATAGAAAGGGGAGCCATGGATCTGTCGGTTCCAAGCCGTGGAGACCACATCCTTGAACCCTTCTTGTTGAATCCAGATGGGGCTGAATCTAAATGGAATGGGACCCATATTTTTACCCATGGACAGCTTGAGAAGTATTGGTTTATGATCCGACGTGTAGATGGGAAATATTTTGGAGGATGCCATAAGATCAAAAGTTAGAAACGAATACTAGATGAGAAATCTATCTGGACGAGTAGCAATGTGGCCAGGGCCCCTTCTTTTGTTCGTCCAGGTGAATTTACGACGGGAGGGCTTGATATCCTCCAGCTCCCAATCTAAAATGATGTCATCAACCCATTCTCTAGCTTGATCTCTAACCGGGGAGCCTCCCTTTTTTTCCTCTACTGCTAGGGTGACATTTAGATCCCCTGCTATAATGATATTGACAAGGTTGTGCATGCTAATATAGGACTTTAAGGAGTCCCAACAAGATCTTTTTTCAGCTGGTGAAATAGGGACATAAACATTGAACAGACTTACAGTATGATCGGATTCTTTGTGGAGAAGTTTGGTGAATAGTCAATGTATGCTGCTTTCTTCAGCTTCCAGATCATATTTGGAGGTGTCCCAGAAGGTAGCTATCCCTCCTGAGGCTCCTCTTGCACTGACTTCTTTTCCATGACCTTTTCTCCAATAAGTTTTACTTGCTTGGAGGAGAGCGAGGTCCTCCATTTTAGTCTCCTGGATGAGAAGTATATCTGGCGAATACAAACTTACAATGTCTTTTAGAGCTTCTTCTTTCAGATTGCTGCCTAGACCTCTACAGTTCCAGGAGATGTATTGCATTACTTACTAGCTTGGGAGGTTGTGGCTCCCTTTGGAGCCTGGCCTTTCTTGATAGTGGATCTGGTATTTATCATTCCCTTGAGGGTCTTCTGGGAGCCTTGGATAATATCAAGGTAGGTTTTTTCCTCTCTCTGTTTCTTCTTAGTTTTCCGACCCAAGGTGACCTTGACAGGGGTGACTTGGGAGTTGCCAGATTTGGTTCCTCCGTCCTCAGAGTCCCCTCCTGATTCCGATCCCAGACTAATGTGATATTCCTCTGCTTCTTTTTCCCTTTGATCTTCCACTGGGGGAGTCGGGTCTACCGTTTCCCTGGTTTCCCCTGTTTCATTTGCATCCTTCCAAGATGTTTCTGGTCCCTCCAGGTTTTCATTGGTATTCCCCGAAGCTAAATCATCCTTTGCTTTTCCTATGGGTTTAGTGACTGGTGGAGGGTTTTCTGATGGTACAGAGCTTCTTTTCCCACTTAACTTTGGGGCTGCCTTATTCTTTTGGTCCTTTTTCCAGCCTTCTCCATCCTCTTTGTCATATGGTTGAGCCTTTGGGCAGTTCCTTTGGAAATGGCCATGCTCTTGACAGTTTCTCCACTTGAATGGGAGCTTCTCATAATCCAACTTTTGATAGTGTTGCCATGACCCAATCATGAGCTTTACCACTTTTGGAAGATTGGCTTCCAGATCCAATTCTACACAGATCCTGGTGCAGGTGTATTGGCCTTTGTTGTCTACTATGTCAATAAATCTGCCGAGTCTGTTTCCAATCTTTTGCAGCGAGTGGAAGTTCTAGCAGTGGACCGAAAGGTTCAGGAGCCTGACCCATACTAGCACTTATTTAGGCATGTCAATCATGGGATCAAAGTCAAGCGTCCACCTATTGAGATACAGGCCCTGAGACCCCATGAAATACGTGCCGCTCCTGAAGACCAGATCTCGATATTGCTTGGAAATGAACTCAAAAATGAAGAATCCTCTTCCAACGGCATAGCAGGTCACACTATTCTTTAGCTGGGGTCTCCAGTTACGCTGGATCCATTCATTGGTGGTTTTTTTCTATGGCCAGAGCCCCATAAATTGTCCTATCAATCCTCTTTCAGCTAGTGCTAAGGAAATTTTAATGGGTTGCTCTTCTGGCAAAGCAATTTCAGGAACTTCATCCAGTTTCTTTACAAAGTATGGGATAGGAAGCAAGGTTGGTTTCTTCTTAGCTTGCATGATTAAATTCATGAAGGACTCGTTAGCCGAGATCGAAGTGGGGGAATGTGGCTCCCCACCCCCAGATGCACTCATGGCGACTTTGGGTCGCGCCCTGCACCAGGAGCCATAGGTCGACGCAGAGGTCAAGGTCAACAACGATCCAGTTGCATGCAAATTCCTTTTATTTACATCAATCCGATCACCATGAGCGCAATGTTTAGGTCAACGCTGAGAAAAATCATAAAATTCTTGTTCAATGATTGATCACTGATCTTCTCCACAACGTTTCTAGCCATATCGAGAAATTCAATCCTTGTTTCAAAATCAGAATTTCTCATCCTAAAACCTTGGGAATTGTTATTCAAACAATTGCATTGTAATTTTGGATATTCACAAAGTATGTGCAATTGAAGCAGTTAGTAAGGCTGAGGGTAAACTATGGAGGTTGGGTAGAAATTCATCAAAAAAATGAGCTACTTACCAGAAAGCCTAGCATTATCGGTAAATGATCTCTGAGGAGTGTGGGCATAAACTTCTACTATCTATTGGAATTCTGATCCATAGTGATCTAATACAAATGCCTCCGAAGGATGGACCTAAAGAGTAAAATATCTTGGGGAGAAAATAGATATCATACAAGAATACTTTAAATTTCTTGGTTGGAAATCTTGAAAAATGACAAGTAGGAACACTTGGTTGGGTAAATCCAGGAGAGCTATTGACATGAGAAATTGAATCAAGAGACCCTAACCAGCATCCCATTGGCACACCCGCAATCACTAAAGAAGCATGCCAACTGTCACCAAAATTTTATCACAAAATAAGCATGTACTTTTAAATAAAAGGATAAGATGTGAGTTTGTCAAACAACTGGACTTCATCAACAGTTGTGTAATAACTAAAAGGTTGTTCCAATAGTTGGCTGATTAGCTGTCAATTTAGCCTAGGCCAGGTGGTGGAGAGTAGGAGTGTTATCCTCAATTCAAGTTTCTCACAACATTTTACTAATTAGAAATATTGGTATATTGATGTTGTTGAGGACAAATCCAACTCTAATTCTGTATTCGAGTGGTGGAGAAAATGCAGAGTTGAGAAGTGGGAAAGTTCAGATGAGAGGTAAGAGGTTGTTATTTATGACTATGTCCCTGGTTCACAGAAAAAAATATTTTTTGTTAGTTGGATGATGAAGCATAGCCAACAGTTCAATGTTTTCCTTCATTAATAATCAAATTTTAATTGTTGACAAGAAGTGCAAGAAGATGATTTATAAGTGCCAAAGATTAGGGTTTGTTTCAACTGGTGGATGGTAAAAAAAAGTTGGCAGTTAGCAGATTCATTATGCTTTATCTGTTCATTTTCATGAAAGAGAGAAAGACACTTGAGGAGGGTGAATAGGAGGCAATGAAGTAAAATGGTGCTTTCTCAAAGAAGAAAACACAAAACTTTGAAATATTGAAGCGCCAAGATGTTGAAAATTTGATATTTTGGAATAAGCTACAAACGAGTTAAACGGGTTGTTTTTATTTAGGGAGTATAGGGTTGTAACCAAGCTAAGTAACCAAGGATATAAGCCAATCCAAGTATCCAAGTGAGTAGCTATGGATCCAGAGCCTTACTAGTCAGCTATGGAAGTGGGGGAAAGGGTCCAAGGGCATTCCTACCCATCATAGGGAAACTTTCTTTTTGTTCTGCAACCTCTCCCTCCTGGCCTGTAACCCTAAAATGAGAAGGTTTCGAAATATGTATGTCCTACCCCACAAAAAAAACATGGATTCTTTGGGTTTTATATAAGTTTTTACGCGGGTAATGAGCGCTCAGGATAACCCATTGAAATGAAAAGTTACAAATATATATAGTCTGAGTTCGAGTTTAGCTCCGCAAGAAACCATATCCTGTAGTGCTGAGAAGGCAGCATATGTATTGGACAAAGTTTAAGATACTTACTTGGGGGTTACTGCTGAGTTGGCTAGGAATCCTTTAGGAAAGATTTCACAATTGTCTTGTGGGGATCATTTTTTACTATAAATTAGCAATAACAAGACATAACCTTTGAATATGGGCTGAATCTAAGGGTTGAAATACATTTTTGGGCATGTTTCAGTCTTAAAAGGTGATGAATAACAACATTAAACTAGCTTTAGTAAATTCTAGTCCAATTTTGATGGTTAAAGCTCCAATTTTGGGCATGAGCAGGGATGGTAAGAGAACTCAATTATCATTTACAAACTATTTGGAGGGGTTTTGAGTGCAATGTGTGCCCTAGAATAACAATATAAAAATTTGATATATCCTTTTTCATTAGAAAAGGTGACAAAAGTATAAACAATAGTCATAAAATCCTTAAAAAATCCAGGTTTGATGTGTGTTAGGGATTCATGTGTATGAAACGAAATCCCTATAGGGGGTGATTTACCTGTGTGACCATTCATGCCTTGCTTGGAGTATTGTTCAACTTGCGTGGGGCACTCATGGCAAGTTTGGATAGGTTTGCATGGTAGATTGTGAAGCAATTGTTGTAGTAGCATTTGGATCCTTCACAAGTTAAATCCTTGAATCATTGCACAAGTGGAATCCAACAAAGCGTTTGCTCCATATATCTATGGAATTTAAATTAATAAAGGTGCACAATATGGAAGTTTATGAGAAGTTTTGGAGCTTGGGTCTCCTTTTGTTTAGTATATGTGACTTCAGGAAATAAAATTATAAAGATAACTAGCAGGTTTTGTAGTTCTTCTCATAGAGATGAATATTTCAATTTGGAAATGTCCTATATGCTTGGAGGGGAGGTTGAATGAAACTAGTAAATACTTTTTTGTTGTTGTTTCAAAAGGCTTAGCTTTATAAGTCAATATAATGTACAAAGAGTAATCCTTTACATCATTGAATTTCCTCTTACCACCACAATGAGGAAGGCAATCATATCCAACTGGGCTGTAATAGTAGATGACACAATGTACTCGCCTAGAAAGGAATGAAATCCAACTCCAGCTAGATTTTTATCATGGTGTAATGTATTTGATAACAATGTGTCTGTGTTAGATGGAAAACTACCTTATGAAAGCTAACATACATTAGCTTTACTAACCCTGCAATGTTTTAAGAACAAAAAATAACTCTAGTTAGATTTCCATCATTGTGCATTATGATTGATGACAATGTGGTTGTGCTAGATGAAAAGCTATATTATAAAATCTAACACACATTAGATTTCACTCATCGTGCAATGATTTAAGGACAAAAGCTAACTCCAGCTTGATTTCCATCATGGTGCAATGTGATCAATGACGATGTGTTGTGTTAGATGGAAAACTACGTTATGAAAGCTAACACACATTAGTTATTACTCACCATGCAACGTTTTAAGAACAAAAGCTAACTCTAGCTAGATTTCCATCATTGTGCATTGTGATTGATGACAATGTGGTTGTGCTAGATGAAAAGCTACATTATAAAATCTAACACACATTAGATTTCACTCATCGTGCAATGATTTAAGGACACAAGCTAACTCCAGCTTGATTTCCATCATGGTGCAATGTGACAATGTGGTTGTGTTAGATGGAAAACTACCTTATGAAAGATAATACACATTAGCTTTCACTTATCGTGCCATGTTGTTAAAATAAATCTAATTACAACTAGATTTTCATCATGGTGTAATGAGCTAACACACATAAGCTTTCATTTATAGTGCCATGTTGTTAGAATGAAAGCTAAATCCAACTAGATTTTCATCATGGTGTAATGAGCTAACACACATAAGCTTTCATTTATAGTGCCATGTTGTTAGAATGAAAGCTAAATCCAACTAGATTTTCATCATGGTGTAATGTATTTGATGACAATGTGGTTGTGTTAGATGAAAAACTACATTATGAAGGCTAATAGACATTAGCTTTACTCACTGTGCAATGTTTTAAGAATGAAACTTAACTCTAGCTAGATTTCCATCATGGTGCATTGTGATTGATGATAATGCGGTTGTGCTAGATGACAAAATACACTATGAAAGCTTACACACATTAGATTTCACTCACCGTGCAATGATTTAATGATGAAAGCTAACTCCAGCTAGAATTCCAACACGATGCAATGTGCTTGATGACAATGTGGTTGTGTTACATGGAAAACTACCTTATGAAAGCTAACACACATTACCTTTCACTCAGTGTGCCATGATGTTTAAAGGAAAGCTAACTCCAACTAGATTTCCATCATGGTGTAATGAGCTACACACATAAACTTTTCCTTATAGTGCCATGTTGTTAGAAGGAAAGCTAATTCCAACTAGATTTCCATCATGGTGTAATGTATTTGATAACAATGTGGTTGTGTTAGATGAAAAAGTACCTTATGAAAGATAACATACGTTAGTTTTATTAACCATGCAATGTTTGAAGAACGAAAACTAACTCCAGCTAGATTTCCATCATAGTGCATTGTGATTGATGATAATGTGGTTGTGCTGGATGGAAAACTACATTATAAAAGCTAACACATTAGATTTCACTCACTGTGCAATGATTTAAGGACGAAAGCTAACTCTGGCTAGATTTCCATCACAGTGCAATGTGATCAATTACGATGTGTTGTGTTAGATGGAAAACTACCTTATGAAAGCTAACACACATTATCTTTCACTCACCATGCCATGTTAGAAGGAAAGCTAACTCCAGCTAGATTTGCATCATGGTGTAATGTATTTGATGACAATGTAGCTTTGTTAGATAGATAACTACTTTACAAAAGCTAACACACATTAGCTATTACTCACCATGCAACGTTTTAAGAACGAAAACTAACTCTAGCTAGATTTCCAAAATGTCGCATTTTAATTGATGACAATGTGGTTGTGTTAAATGAAAAAATACATTATGAAAGGTAACATATATTAGATTTCACTCATTGTGCAATGATTTAAGGTTGAAAGATAACTCCAGCAATATTTCCATCACGGTGTAATGAGACAATGTGGTAGTGTTAGACTAAAAACCACCTTATGGAAGCTAACAAACATTAGCCTTTACTCAATGTGAAATGTTTTAAGAACGAAAGCTAACCCCAGCTAGATTTTTATCATGGTGCATTGTGATTTATGACAATGTAACTTTGTTATATAGAAAACTACACTATGAAAGCTTACACACATTAGATTTCACTCACCGTGCAACGATTTAAGGATGAAAGCTAACTTCAACTAGATTTCCAACAAAACGCATTGTGATTGATGACAATGGGGTTGTATTACATGGAAAACTACCTTATGAAAAGTAATACACATTAGCTATAACTCATCGTGCCATGTTAAAAAAAATCTAATTCCAGCTAGATTTTCATCATGGTGTAATGAGCTAACACACATAAGCTTTCCTTTATAGTGCCATGTTGTTAGAAGAAAAACTAGCTCTAGCTAGATTTTCATCATGATGTATTGTATGTGATAACAATGTGGTTGTGCTAGATGGAAAACTACTTTATGAAAGCTAACATACATTAGTTTACTCACCGTGCAATGTTTTAAGAAGGAAAACTAACTCTAGCTAGATTTTCATCTTGATGCATTATGATTGATGACGATGTGATTGTGCTAAATGAAAAACTACATTATGAATGCTAACAGACATTAGTTTTCTCTCACTGTGTAATGATTTAAGGACGAAAGTTAAATCCAGCCAGATTTCCAACACGTTGCAATGTGTTTGATGGCAATGTGGTTGTGTTACATGGAAAACTACCTTATGAAAGATAACACATATTGGATTTCACTCATTGTGCCATGTTGTTAAAAGAAAAGCTAAATCCAGCTAGATTTCCATCATGGCGTAATGTATTTGATGACAATGTGGTTGTGTTAGATGAAAAACTACTTAATGCAAGTTAACATAAATTTGCTTTACTCACCGTGCAATGTTTTAAAAATGAAAGCTAACTCTAGCTACATTTTAATCATGGTGCATTATGATTGATGACAATGTGATTATGCTAGATGAAAAACTACATTATGAAAGCTAACACAAATTGTGTTTCACTCATCATGCAATGATTTAAGGAAGAAAGGTAACTCCAACTATAATTCTATCACGGAGCAATGAGATCGATGATGATGTGGTTGTGTTAGATGAAAAACTACCTTATGGAAGCTAACACACATTAGCTTTCACTCATCGTGCCATGTTGTTAGAAAGAAAGATAATTCCAGGTAGATTTGCATCATGATGTAATGTATTTGATGACAATGTGGCTATGTTAGACGAAAAACTACCTTACGAAAGTTAACGCACATTAGCTATTACTCACCGTGCAATGTTTTAAGAACAAAAGCTAACTCTAGCGAGATTTTCAACATAGTGCATTTTGATTGATTACAATTTGGCTGTGTTAAATAGAAAACTACATTATAAAAGTGAACACACATTATATTTCACTCACCGTACAATGATTTAAGGTCGAAAGCTAACTCCAGCTAGATTTCCATCACGGTGCAATGTGACAATGTGATTGTGTTAGATAGAAAACTAATCTGGCTATGTTGTTAGGAGCAAAGCTAACTTCAACTAGATTTTCATCATGGTGCAATGTATTTGATGACAATGTGGTTGTGTTAGATGGAAAACTAACTTATGAAAGATAACAACAACTAGATTTCTATCATGGTGCATTGTGATTGATGACAACCTGGTTGTGTTAGATGGAAACAACATTATGAAAGCTAACATATTAGATTTCAAACATCGCGCAATGATTTAAGGACTAAAACTAACTTTAGCTAGATTTTCGTCATGGTGTTATGTATTTGATGACAATGTGACTCTTTTAGATAGAAAACTACCTTATGAATTCTAACACACATTAACTTTCACTCACCGTGCAATGTTTTAAAAACAAAAGCTAACACTAACTAGATTTCCATCTTGGTGCAATGAGCTAACGCACATTAGGGTTTCATTCATCATACAATGCTTTAAGAATTAAAGCTAACACATTTTTAAAAGGAAAGCTAATTATAGCTAGATTTCCATCATCATGTTATGTATTTGATGACAATGTGATTGTTTTAGATAGAAAGCTACATTTCGAAAACTAACACACATTAACTTTCACTCAACCGTGCAATGTTTTAAGAACAAAAGCTAACTCTAGCTAGATTTCCATCAGGGTGCAATGAACTAACACACATTTGCTTTAACTCATCATGCCATGTTGTTAGCAGGAAAGCTAACTCCAACTAAATTTTCATCATGGTGTAATGTATTTGAGGAAAATATGACCGTGTTAGATGGAAAATTAATTTATGACAACCAACACACATTATCTTTTACTTATCGTGCAATGTCTTAAGAACAAAAGCTAACTCCAACTAAATTTCCATCATGGTGAATTGTGATTGATAACAATGTGGTTGTGCTAGATGGAAAACTACATTATGAAAGCTAACACACATTAGATTTCACTCACTATACAATGAGTTAAGGATGAAAGCTAATTCCAACTAGATATCCATTGTGGTACAATGTGATTGATGACAATGTGGTTGTCTTATATTTAAAACTACATTATGAAAAACAAACACACATTACCTTTTACTCACGGTGCAATGTTTTAAGAATGAAAGTTAACTGTAACTAGATTTTCATCATGGTGCTATGTAATTGATGACAATATGGTTGTGTCAGATGAAAAACTAATTGATGACAATGTGGTTGTGTCAGATGAAAAACTACCTTATGAAAAGTAACACACTTTAGCTTTCACTAGCCGTGCAATGTTTTAAGAACGAAAACTAACTTCAGCTAGATTTACATCGTAGTGCAATATGATTGATGACAATGTAGTTGTGTTAGATGGAAAACTTCCTTATGAAAGCAATCGCATGTTAGGTTTCACTTACCATGCCATGTTGTTAGAAGGAAGCTAACTCCGTTATATTTTCATTATGGTGTAATGTATTTGATAACAATGTGGTTGTGTTAGATAGAAAACTACCATATTAAAACTAACACAAATTAGCTTTTAGTCACCATGCAATGTTTTATGAATGAAAGCTAACTACAGCTAGATTTTCATCATGGTGTAATGTGATTGATTACAGTGTGATTTTGTTAAATAAAAAACTACATTATGAAAACTAACACAGCTAGATTTCCATCATGGTGTAATGTGATTGATGACAATGTGATTTTGTTAGATGAAAAACTATATTATGAAAACTAACACAGCTAGATTTTCATCATGGTGTAATGTGATTGATGACAATGTGATTTTGTTAGATGAAAAACTACATTATTAAAACTAACACACATTAACTTTCATTCAACGTGCAACATTTTAAGAACGAAAGCTAACTCTAGCTAGATTTCCAGCACATTCATACACATACATCAATAATATAAGTTCCATGTCCAAAGTCAAATAGGAATTTGGTGGTTTTATTGGAGTTGATATCTATCATTCGCTAATAATTCTTGGATCTCTTATTTTTATCTCTTCATATATATTTTGTGTAATTTATATGTAAATTCCTTTTTGCAAGCATGCATAAGATGTAGGGGAACAATGTTTCGTGGCATACAAAAGGGCTGCCCTATTGTTTTGAATTATTGCAACTATATTACTTTTTTGAACATACACTTCATATGGCTTAACCTTAATTACAAACTACAATTCAAATGTGTTACAGAAATTGGGAGGAATTACAATGGAAAATATAATTTTGACAAGAGGAGACTATGTTGACCTCCTAATTAATGGTCAAGTTGTTGGACTAGGAAAGGTTGAATCTACAGAGACTACAACTCATTATGGTGGACAAAGGCTTAATGTAGGATATGTTATGGTTTTGATAATTGATGTCATTTAACCACATTTGATTGTGGAAGATGTTGATGAAGGGGACTTACATCCATGGAAGATCATATATTTGAGGCATAACAAAGGTAAATTAAAATCTTGAAGCACATGTTAAGTATTTTTTATAGTACATTGCTTGTTTTTTTTGAGCAAATACTAAGTTTGTTTAATTTGCTGTGTAGGTGCAAATGTCTCTTCTCCATTTTCTATTGGAGACAAGGTAGATCTTTTGCAATGTGGATTGAAGGTGGGTGCCGGCTCCATATTCAATACAGAGATTGGTCATGAGGTGCATGGTAGGATGGTAAAAAAGGGATCCATAGTGGTTAACATTGAGAAAGTGTTAAAACATGATGCTCTTTTGCCACATCCAACATGATTTGAGAATACACTAGGGGGTGCATTGGGATCTTATGAGATTTGGCCAGAATCAGATTTGGAACCTCATTGTCAAGATCATCCAGTAAATACTCCCCAAGATAGGCTTACATTGACATGTAAAAAGGTTTCTCTTACACATGAATGCATAGGAACAAGCATGCGCATTTCCAAAGGGATCATAGTTAATGTGCGTGAGGATGACATGGTTGAGGGTGAAATGTTAGGTGAAAAGGAATTCGGTGTTTTTGTGGAAGACATAGATAGAAATTGTGAAAGATGTAGGATTGGG
>LPNX010789762.1:0-38537 GCA_001517045.1 Pseudotsuga menziesii | reverse complement strand
GTACCCCTAATTGTCACCTAAAATCAGAGTTTTCCGTTTATTTCAGTATTATGTGGCATCTAACGTGTCCTTAAAGGAGTCCATGATTGTGCATCAGCCCGAATGTAAAAAGACATTTAAAATTATGTACTAGAGTGTGACATATATTAGGGAAACAAAATCTAAAATGTCATGACTCTTGGGTTACTCCACCCCCTACACATTCGAAACAAGAAGTGAAAGGAAATATCGATGGATTTCATTGAAGAGTTACCATTGTCATAAGGAAAATATTAAGTCTTAGTTGTAGTCCGTCCACTAACTATGTACATGCACATTTTGTGGGCATGAAGAAGACTAATTTAGCTAAGAAATTGCCAAAGTATTTTATTAAAATCTTTACCAATTACACGGGTTTCCCAAAATCATTGTTAGTGACAGAGATTCCAAATCCAAAAGCAACTTTTGGAAGGAATTATACAAACAAATTGCGACATCTCTTAACATGAGTTCAACGTACCACCTCCAAACAGATGGACAGACATAAGTTGTCAAGAGATGTTTGGAAATGTGTATTTGTAGGTTCATCACCGATAAATAGAACAAATGATTAAAATGGTTGCATCTTTCATAATGGTGGTATAGCTCTACATACCAAAATTACACATTTGGAAGCATTATATGGGTACAAACTACTCATGTGACAATAATAGGCTCAAAGTAATGTAAAGCTACTGGCAGTAAAATGTAAACTAGAAGAAAATCAGAGAGTTATTCTGTTAAATTTGTGAACCATTGATCTGTAGGAAAATATGAAAGTAGTAGAAAGGGAATTATGCAGTGGAATAATCAAAGAGAATGTACACCTAACAAAAATGTACACCAAAGCAGAAGACACATTTACCTACTCTATGCCTAAGAAACACAAAAAAACGCACTTATTACGAGATACTGGTCCAAATATCTGTGTAAACACGTCTTAAACTAACGCCAACCATTCCATTTCATGGAATGCACTATTGTTAACGTCGAGAAGATGAACGTACTAGAAATTTAGAGTCGTAAAGTATAGAATTAAATTGTATTTGAGTTAGTTGACAAGTTTTTTTTTTTATTAATCTTGATACTACAGCACAAACAAAATTTTACAACAAAAATTCTCATCGAGTACCACTATAATTTCCAAGCAAAAGAAAAATAATATTTAAAAAAACTAGCTAGTTTTGTCCAACCGTACCGAGCCATAACGCATGGTGCAAGTTCCAGGATAATAAGCTTTTCGGGTATGAATATTGAAATATTTATTTTTGTTCTGACAATAGCTTATCTGCAATATGTAAACGTCATACGCTAAATTTTTATTATAATATTCTATGTAATTTGAGTGGTTCATGTCTTCTGCTTTGTACCCAGAGCGTGGGTTTCGTTAGTGGATTTGGATCAGAAATATTCAGTAACGGCGACAGTTCGATGACTACGTCGATAACATAAATTTGCCCGGGTGGGTCGATATATATTTTCATTTGTTTTGGAATGTTTCCTCCTAAAATACGAGACAGTGACAGTGGTTTAATGTAATTTGGAGCAGTGAGGCAACAAAAACTATAAATTGGACTTATTCGGTTCGCATGTTACGAATCTGTGAAAAACCAAACTAATAAATGACGCCAAGTTGTATTCATAGACTACTTTGTCACTGTCCTGTTCAATTGGGACACATTACCAAGATTCAGAGCGTCGCAGTTACTGAGTGATATTGAATCTACACCATCTACAATCACTCTCACACTATTTCAATTTGTGTAAACTGTTTCAATTTTGGAGACAATATTTGTGTAAACTGTTTCGATTTTGACACCAGATGTGACATGTGATGTATTGTCTTAAATATTGTTTTCTGTATTGTCTTAAATGTTCAGAGGTCTTAAATTATTGTCCTTATTTTATACAACAACAAAAAAATTATTGTGTATTGTTGTTTTTAGGGGAGTGTGTTGAATTATTGTCTTTATTTAATTAAAAAAATATGTTTCCTCTCAATTATAGTTTCTCATTGATTATCACTTTTGTCTCTCTAGACACAATATTTAAAATAAAATATCAATATTTAATCTTTTGAACAAAACCAATTAAGAATTGTTTTCCTAAAATTAAACTCCAATATCCTATTGTATTCATTTATCTTAGGGCACATTTGAATCAAACCACCAATCTTCTACACTATACTATTGAGCTAGCACCCGCTTAAGAGTTGCACGGAGAGAGCTCAAGGTGCAACCTGGCAGAGTGTAGCTGAAGGATGTGATGGACAAAGGCAGGAATGTAATGAAAAAGTCTTGGAATTCAGTAATGAAAAAGTATTGGAATTCATAATGTAATGTTTGTGGGGAGACCTTCACAGTATTTATAAGATGATTCAAGATTTTTTGACCCATGATAATGTTCCATGGTATTTTATTGTGCATGGTATTTGTCCATGGTTTTTGACCCATTCTCATTTTAGGGATTTTTTGTTCTCTTTTGAGAGAGTGGAGATAATTCACAAGAAATGCTCAACTTCCCTTCATTTATGGGAGAAGGAATAATAATGTTTTGGACGATATTTGGTGGAATTTTAGCTCTGAAGGTCAAAATGGAGGAAATAATGGTGGGATTATGATGTATAATTATGGTTTGGACCATAGAGAGTTAGGTGAAGATTTTTTGGTGTTAACATATTCCCCCCTTGATGTGTGAGGGAAAGAGCTCATCGTATGGCCAACATACATCATAGGATCAAGGGAGATATGGTGACAATAGTGGAGACACTGAAGGGAACCATGGAAGAGTTGGAGTTTCCTCATTCGAACTACAATGGATTTTGGTTTGTATTACTTTTCAAAATGGATGAGATACATATAATCCAAGACACACATATGGATGAGGCAGGCATACCCATGCTCGTATCAATGTCTCAATATACAAATGAGGGTCAAGGCTCAAACAATGGGATCTGATAAGTACATAAAAGTGGAAGTACATAATACTAGCCTCAATGGGAGGTTGAATACACATACTGATTTGAAGAATTGGTACATAAGAGCAATGTCATTCTCATGGAATTCAATATCGCAACAATTGATGCTTTGCTGAATCTTGAGGTGTACACAACCGAATGGACTCAATGACTGGGAGTCAGAATCGCTTAGGTACAATAAACAACATCAAGTACTGTAGATACATGGAAGCATAACATTGAGGGGATTTCGAACACTATTGCCAACATAGCTCGAAAATCACAAGGGACATGAAACTACGTGTGTCCCAAAATAGATTCACCAATGTGCTAGAGTTGGGTGACAACTCGGGTCTTCGACCAAATAATGAAGGAACCAATACATTTTATGAATCTCAATGGTGTGATGATGGAATTAAAGTCGAGCACATGAGACACAACCAACCCAAAAGGAACTAAGGACTCCTTTCAAGTGATCCAATGCTCATCAATGAGGTGGATGAATCTATAGGGACCTATAGGTATATCCTCTAGAATAGATATGTTGGCGTCGAGAGAGGGAGACCTACAACTACTAAGGAAATGAGGTTTCCTTGATAGAAGTGCGAGGGGGACAACGAGAGATATGGAACAATACTATGATTGAGGCACTAACTAGGGAACATAGGAAGGGGAGTACACGGGACTCAAGCTTCCTTTGTTCAAAGTATGACGTTAGGGCTCACCTTGTAGCAGATGATACTGAATCATGGGAAGGGGATCATAGATGTAAAACTAGGGAGATAGATGCAATGAAAAATACTTGGGGAAGTAACTAGACTAGTGATATCCATGGGATCCAATGGAGACACATTGCAGAGTACTTTGAACAAAGGAGGCCTAATGGGGGGAGTTTCAATAATGGGACACTATATGTAATATGTGTGGGTGCCTAAATGCATAGTTTTGGGCCTTCTCCATAGTTTAAGGAGCTCGAAGAAGGGATATAAGTATGCTCAATATGATACTATCTCATCAATTTTTGTCAAGCCCAAGACGGTAAACGATCGATGGTGTTTTCATGTTTAGAGAGTTTGAAAAAAAGAAGAAGAATCTAGTGGGGTCTCTTTTTTGTACAGTAGTACTCTAAGGCATGCAGACAAGACTTGCACAAGGAAATGGCTAACTCCAACACATAAGAATTCAAGGAAGGAACAATGGTGTGTGAAGGGATTTCTGGGTAGACCTCCAGACAAAGATAGGATGAGCCTTAGGGGATTTGGACAAGGAGCCAAAACTAGCATGTTCAATCCTCACATGTATCCTAGAATATACAAGGAGGGATTACAGAGCAGGGGTGAAAAGAAACACCAATTCAAAGGAAAAGAAGGGCCACCCAACAACGAAATAAACTCGTTGATAAAAATGGATAAGAAGAGACAGGGACAAATGATTTTGTATATTGGTCGGAGATTGCTTGAGGACAAGAAATTTCAAGAGGGGAGGACTGTAATGTTCCCTTCCAACTAAAACACCCTAAGAACACCTATTAACCTAGATCTTATTCCCATAGGTTCGAGCAGGTCTTAAAGAAAACGAAATAAATGAGAACTGATAGCACTAAGAGTAGAAAGGTACATCAATTCAGTATTATTAAGTCATTAGTGTAGAAAGAAGGCCATCAAAGTTCATATCCTAAAGCATGTAGAGCATGCAGGCCTTGTTTAGTTAGTATTAAAGTCAACATTAAATTAGAATTGCATGCATGCAAAAGTGAAGCATAAACCCTAAAAGTGACATCCAAACCCTAAAATCATATGAATATCTATTTAACAAGGGTTATGGGACTAAATGAGGTATCTATTATTATTACTGATTGATTTTGAAGTTTTGAGCAGCAACAGAATGTGCAACCATGACAGTTGGGGTTAGGGACGGTGTCTTCAGCTAGTGAGGATTCGGCAGTGAGATATCTGCCCTAGTCTCTTAGTGGGATAGATCATCTAGGTTTATCCATTGCATCCATCATATACTACAATATTCAGAGATCCATCACATTCCGAAGGGTTATTAGCAGATCCACGTTTTGTAGCCAGAAGTAGCAGGGAAAACACAGAAGGATTCGTTGGGACCAGAAGACCCAGTCTTTCCTCCACATGTCATCTTCCTCTTTCTAAATAGGCCTATCCTATGGTATGTAGTGATTATCATCCATTAGTTTTCTCACCTAGACCAGCCATCAACCAAACATATCACTTGGGGGCATGAGGAGTAGAAATTCCAATCATTTCGCTAGGGCACTTAGAGGCATCCAAACCTCTGCATGTGCTAGTCCATCTTTCCGTAATTAGCAGAAAGACAAGCTCAAAAAGTTTCATCCCAAACAGACCTCTCTTCCTACAAAAACGTCACCTTCAGTCTCGAGGGTGCTTATGGTACTGCGGGGCGGTAACACGAGAGGAAAATAGAATTATTAGGCCACCTATCCGGATCCTTATGCATGCAGCTATATCTGGAGTCATTATCATCCGGAATATCATTGGTAGTGTTAATTTCTCTCTGCAAAACCCTAACCCTAATTCAGCTATATTTTAGGGCATTTTTGCATGGCAAGTTTGCATGCACAATTATTTTGCAAATTTGTATGAGATTGAGTGTGCGAGTTAGCACTATCATAGAACATTAGAGAATATCAATATTTGGGATATTAAATTCTCAACTTGTGTAAGAATGTTGTGTGCTACTTGATTTGGTAGTTCGATATAGCCATTTTCAACTATCTCCTATACATACTGAACTATGAACAAAAGCTTCATGGTCAATTAGAGGAAATTTCAACTCAGAATGGGCCTCCTAAGGAAAATAATAAAATAATATTCATTAATTTTAGAGGAAGTAAAGGAAAAAACTATTTTTGTGTTCGTATTTTTGACATATCTCCGTGTGTTTTTACTCAAATTTCGATCGAGAGAGCTCATTGGATGTGAAATTAAATTATGCATCTAACAAGTACCCACACTACATACTTTTGAGAGACCCCTCTACCTATAGAAGCAACAAATACTTGAAAAATGTGATGATGACATCATTATCATGTTTTTTCAGGTATTTCTTGTTTTTGGGGTAGCGGGGTCCATCAAAAGTTTGCAAAGTGTGTACTCATTGGAAGCGAAATTTAATTTTGCATCCAGAGAGCTCTCTCACTCGAAATTTGAGTAAAAACATTGGGAGATATGTCGAAAATACGAACAAAAAATAGTTTTTTTTATGATACCTATCCCAAAATTTATATTAATAAATTGTTTCAGACCTATACAACATTTCAAATTTAAAGCAATTTCATTGGCTAACATATGATGACATAGAATTTGAATTAGGGTTTAAAGGCCCATTTTTAGTTGAAATTTCCTCTAATGAGGGATCAATATTCATAATTATTGCCTGTAAAAATTGGAGTCCGAGAACTTGAAATTCGTGCACCAAAAGTGGAATCCATTTTTAAAATTTTTTCTTTGACACTTTCGTTTTTTAAAACATAGTTTTTATTCCTCTTCAACCTGCTCGAATACTGGATCAAGGAAAAAACAATGCAATAACCTTAACCATGTAGTTTACTGCACAAATTTACCCTCTTGCCCTTTTGTTTCTATCTTCAGTTTACTACACAATTTTATAATTTCTACGTAGTTTTCACTATGACTAAAAAAGATTTTTGAGCAAAGTGATTTGCACAATACTATAATAGTTTTAATAATTATTTCATGAAACATTATTCCACTTCTTCATAACTATAATACATTTAATGTGAAAGTAAATACTTTTTTCAATGTGAACCTTTTCTTTATGAACCCATAACTTAGAAATAAGTTTCTTCTTGATTTATGAGGATTGAGTGCTAAATTTGTGTGCAGTAATTTAAAATCCTCAAATAAACTTTTACTTCGTAGTAAGAGTGAAATATCATAAAACAACAAGATCTTTTGAATGATTTATAAAGGAACCATATTCGTGATATTAATGCACTTGAATAGAGAAAAATGTGTGACATGAAATATACATGCAAATTATAAATTAAAGATATATATTTCTACGACAAACTAGCAATTACAGTGGCATGCAATCACTCTACATTTTACTTAATTCTTCACTTTTACAAATCTTGGGATCTCAAGAATTTCTGGAAACTATGAGCTTGATCTCTTCAACCTTATTTGACTCTATTCTATTACACCCTATCTCTTCTATTATGTTTTTTCTCTTTACATATATCCAACCACTCACAATAATAAATTTATGACTAAAATCAACCTAAGAACTTGTGTAATGTCCCTATTTTGGTAAGATATAGATAATTGTATTAGGGATTTAGTCCCTATGGTTTTAAGAGGAAAATCCATTAGTTCTTGGGATTAAATTTTGAAAACCGAGTAATTAATTAGTTAGAAGTAAATATTTCTCCTAATCTTTGAAATGCACCTAAGAAAATTTATTTTTCATGAATAAATCTTATTGCTGATAAAATAAATGAGGATTGTGGACCATGAGGGCACATAAGAGGATAAGGTTTGACCAAAGGGACCTTTTAGAGGAGAAATCTTATTATTTTGTAAAATAATAAAGAAAGGAGAAAACACCTTAAAGATGAAAGGCTCGGAAAAGAAGGAAATAGGATAAAGCAGGGAAAATATGGCATAAAGATGGGAAGAAAGAAAGTCATATAAAATACAAAAAGTTCAGGAAAAGTATTATAAAGAAGAAAAGTAGGATAAAGTAGGACAAAAATAGAAAAGCAGAATAAAGTAGGAATAAAACTAGGATAAATCAATAAAGCATAACAAAGCAGTAAAAGTAGAGAGAAAAAATAAAATATTGGAAAGAAATAAAATCCTATATTCCTCATGAGGGACCACTAGGATATACAAATTTCTCAAGAATTTAACTTACTCTATAAAGGAATAGGAGCGTACCACTCTCATATTTTTTGACAGATTGTAGTTTACATTGAGAGAAATTTTGCTTCTTTGACTTGGGAGATGTGCACCAAGTCCAAGATGGGATATGTGCCTGTGCTATTGAGAGGATGATGTAATTCATCCATTTTCACAAATTTGTATTTTGATTTTTGAATATTCATCAAGTAAGTTTGAAAACTAATAAGGAGAAATATCTAGGAACAATTTGAATCTTCATATTCTTCTTCTTTCTCTCCATTCACAATTATTCCATGAAGCAGTCAAGCCCCTATGTAATGTTTAATAATTTATGGAATCCCATATGAAGTTAATTTATGATTCTAAACCATTTTCATTAGTCCTATAATTATTCTAGTACAAATGTTTTCACTTATGAAGTTATCTCCAAGACCTTGTCTAGATTTGCATACAAATTGGCTAGTTTTCAATAATCTTTCTGTAAATGAACTTATACTCCATTAATATGAGTTATTTATATTCCAAAATTCATTTAACATCCTAATTAACATCAAACATGTCTCACTCTTTAAATTTGAAATCCTTTGAGGTCATTTGGTAAGCCCTGAATAAAGACTAGTTGAGTTGTCCTAGAACCTTCTTACCTAAAATATTACTCTCAAACTATGGAAAAAATTATATTCACATATTATTTATACCTAGGAAATATAATGGATCTATTTTTCACATGTTGGGGTTCCTAGGATCCTCGAAGTAGACTTCAACCTCATTTTGCTCGAAACCTAAATGGTCCTAATGCTTTGTGCAAAGGAAACTTGAGAATTGTGCATCCGTTGTGCTAACTATGAATGAATTCTGATTTGATACGTCTATGATGTATTTTTGAAGAACTTTAATTATCTTATTGATGGTTCATGACCTAATTATCTATGACTTTGAGAAGAACCTCGCATTGTTTCCAAAGAGTATAGTCTATCCCAATGCATTTGCAACAACTAGTCTTGAGTTTTTTTATTGATTCTTGGTTTTAGAGGTAATATCTCACAAATTCATATTTAGGGATATTACAAGTGGTATCATAGCATGGTCCTATGAACATACTCTTAGTTTCAATGTTGTTTCACAAAAGAAATATCGATCCCAAGAAGAAAGATCCTTTAGCATATGATTTTGAAGAGATGGATTCTACTTAAAAAAAATTCCAAGGATAAATTGAGAAATATATGATGAGTGGAAATGAGTAGATCCAGATATTGGTTTCAAGGATGATGCAAGGGTTGTGAGACATATCATGTAACATAATATTGTTCGATCAGGAAACAAGATAATTCCTAGTTAAGAAGTTGGAGACTAAGAATGGTGAAGGGAGAAACCATGGTTTGCAACATGGATAAAGGAGGAGACGTGGAAGTTATATTTTATCAAGAACTTGTCCTCACAATCTCCATACTTAAATCAGAAGGGAGCCTCCAATTTAATCAAGTCCTACTCTACCCAAATTCATTGATGCAAACAGAGAAGAGTTGGGGTTTCAAAATGGTGGTCTTGTTGCATTGGAGGACAAGTATGTTAAATATATTACACTAAGTGAAGAATGTAGAAGAGCTTTTCAATTCAAATATTTCTATAATATTCAATATAGAACCAATCCAAGAGGTAGTTTCCAAAATCATAATCAAAATTATGAGTTGAAGAATGATATTGGTAATATTTATCTTCGAGACAGTTTTATAAGGGTGATGAGACATATTTTGGATCAGATATAAGAGAAGAATATAAATCATATTTTCAGTCACCACTTGAGCTTCATAATGAAGTAGAAGACGATCCCACACCTCTTGGGTGGGAATCATAAAGTTTGGTGGAAGAGAAGGATACCGTAGTTCTCCTACATGAAGATGAAACACCAAGGTATGATGTATTTTTTTTTATTTTGAAAAATATTCTAACGTTGACTTGTATGCTGAGAATGAGATATGTGTTGTGGATCTATGGCACAAGTAAGATGATATTATGTTTCATCCATTGGAAGGAGAATATTTGATGGAGAATCTTCTACACGAGCCACATCATTTGAGGGGATCACTAAAGGACGACCAATAGAACCTTATGGAATCCATGAAGAACTTTCTTGACACCAATTCCTTGGTGACAAGATGTTGTCAAAAATATTTTGGAGAGTTGGAAGGAGAATCCTTTCTGCAAGAGTTCATAGCATTCAAAGAAGCAGTGATCAAGATGACGGAGAGTTACATGAACTTACTTTCTTATAGAGACTATCTCATCATGGTGAATGAAGTGTACCATTATTCACTCAAGAAGGAAGAAGAAGAGTTTGAATGGATCCACATCCAATGGAAGGATACATGTGGTTCTTTGAAGGGAACCCAAAAGGCGCTTCAAGAGTCAATGTTGCATATTTATTTACTTTGAAAGGAGTTGAAAGTATCCTTCCCTCCATTCTATAGAAAAAATGATAATGTGCACATGGTAGGATATACTTTGGATGTGATCGATGAACCTCATGTGGAGGGTAAACATGAGGAAGATGCATATTTGAAGGGTCTTGTGAATATCCATGATGAAATTTTTTTTGGCCAAGAACTTGTTGCATTTGAGAAGAAGGATGAAGAGTTATTAGGTATGGAAAAGTTAGTAGAGGATATGTCAATTGAATCAACATTCAGATATTATTATCTATTCATGGATTGGGTAGATAAATATATCACCGAAATAGAGGCTCAAGGATGCACAAGTCTTGCTTGCATCTGTAAAGAATTGTTGGACATGCATGCCTTGAAAAAAAGACTTCATGATTTGTCTATATAGAGAAAAGACTTAGCTTTGAAAAAGGTGATTGATTACATCTCACATAGATTGTCAATACAAATTGTTTATTCATCCATGGACTAGTTGGATGGATACATATCCAAGATGGAGATTCATGGAGGTAAAAATTATTTTTTCTTCTGTGATAAATGTTTTTGTTTTATAGATGTTGTCTTACCATGTGAGAATCAACATGAGTTCCCATGGAAGCCATATGATCCTTCCAATATGCATAGCACCACATGGAACTCTTACTTGATTCAGTTGGATAGACTAATTGACAAGGGAAGTGTGTTCCAAACTCTTACCTTGCTTGAGGAGCATTTTGGGATACCTTCATGGAAATGTGATTTCTTTTTAAAGGAGAAGGCTAATTTATTTCCATTTAGATCAGCAACTATGAGTTTTTATTCACTCATGAATGGATTGAAAATATATATTGCACATAAGAAGACTCATGGTAGTGATGCACTACCGATTTGGTTATGGGATCTTGGCATCATTTGGATTGACAGATTATTCCAAGTGATCAAGAAATTAAGTGGGATGATGTATAAGACACGGGATTCTTGAATTCCATGGAGTAATAAACTCTTCTTGATGGTATGTGAGTTTGGGAGAATACAACATATTCAATGGAATCTAGGGGTGAGCTAGCTTTCATTTCCTAAAGTTCATCCATGAGGAGCAATGGTTTGATTTCCTACATAGAAAATCATATGGTGGATGGACCCAATACTTTCTTGCTTAGTGGGTTGGTATTTTTCATAAGACTTTTGGTGGAGACACTAAGTAGTATAGAGGAGTGAGCAAGAGACACTTCCTCAATATGAGATTTATTTGGGACCCTAGCATCATCTTTGGTATCAACTATTTCAGTTGGAGGATTCATGTATCAGTATGTGAGACAGATACAACTCTCAAGAGATACTGGTCCAAATATCTACGTGTACACACGTGTAAACAGGTATAAGTATAGAATAAAATGGTATTTAAGTTTGTTGACACGCTATTTTTTTCTGTTTCAAGGCTTAATCTTGATATCACTACACAAACAAAGTTTTACATTTGAAATTCGCAATCGATTACAGCTATAATTTCTAATCAAAAGATAAAAATATTGAAGAGAAGCCATTAATTTTCTCGAATTCTACATAGCAATAACGCAGCCATAACGAATGCGGAGAAGCTTGACGATAATTATATGCATTCGAAACTGTACAAATTAAGATATAAATGCAATACCCTAAATTGTTATTATAATATGCCTGTAATGGCGGCCGTTAGTTGGTGGCATCGATAACATTAGGTAAGAATGTATCTAAATTTAGCCGGGTCTATAATTTTCATTTGTTTTAATGTTTCCTCATCAAATACGAGACAGGGGTTTAGGGATTGGAGCCAACAAAAAAAAGTATAAATTGGACTTATTCCGTTCACATGTTCGAATCTATGAAACGACAAACTAATAATTAATGACGCCGAGTTGTATTCATATACTACTTTGTCACTGTCCAGTTCAATTGGGATACATTATAGAAAGCATAAAGAGACGTTACGAAGATTCACAGTGTCGCAGTTACTAAACCCAGTCTTTGTCTTTGTCGTTGCTGATTGATATTGAATCTACCTTATCTACATCAACTCTGTCACTCTGAGGAGAGTTTGATGCAGTCCACAAATCTTGTTGCGTATTATCCAAAGATCGTTATAAATGACGTCATCACAATGGTCCTGGTCTGAACTTCGGGCCTCTGGGAGGGAACCAAGGATTCTGATGGTTAAATAAGTTTTTTATTCACAATTGTTCTTTTATGGTCGGCTTGGAGGGAATTGTTCTTTTATGATCATTGGACTTTTGGTTTGTCTCCATGAAGTGAAGGAGGGAAGCAAGGATTTTGATGGTTAAATAAGTTTTTTTATCTACAATTATTCTCTTCTGACCATTGGACTTTTTCCTTCTCTCAATGTAAGCAAATGAAGGAGGGAAGCAAGAATTCTCATGGTTAAATAAGTTTCACGTCATGATCAAGAGCGAATATAATGAAATCATTACAAATTGGTAACGGAAGCAATTAAGTCTATGATGGGAGCTCATCATGTATATAACGGGGGAGTTGTTAAAAAAAAATTAGAAAATATTCATATATTAATGATACTAATATATCTTAATATGTTTATAAGCTTAAATTTGATATATGTTATAGGAAAAAGCATACTCAATATGTGAAATTTAAGCCTATCTACATATTTGGAGACATTAATATAATTATGGTAGTTGTTACTAGTAACCTCCATCAATACACATATTTTCAAAGTATTAAAGTATTAATAAAATAATAATACTTAAATATTTATCTTATAATAGTAATTAAATATATATTTAATTATAACATAAAATTATAAGAATTGATGAGATATAAATACATGTAATAATATTTTAAACTATTCGAAAATATTAATAAAAAATATTTTTAAAAGCTGAAATCTAAACAAAACAACATGTTTGAAGTTTATTTATGATAAGGAAATGCTTGCCATTATACATGCCTTAGTGAAATGGTGACAATTCCTTTTAGGAAACAAACTTTTGATATAAGCATTTCACAATAGTCTTCAATATCTTTTACAACAAAAGACATTGTGGACTAAACAACACAAATGGACAAAAGAAATTGTCATATTTGACTTGGAGATATTACATCAAAAGGGAAAAGTCAATGTAGTCGCTTATGCCTTCCTCGAAAATATAAAGAAGTCAAGTCTTATACAATTACAATTGCACTTCCAAAATGGTTGGAAGAAATTCAAGGTGAATACACCAAGGACCCAAACATATGTGCCTTGATTGATGATTTAGATCAAAACCTAAAATTCAAATGGAGGAATGGCATCCTTTGGTATAAAGGAAGGATTTACTTAAGCTTAACATCTAGGTTTAAAATTAAGGTTTTGAGGGAGTCGGGCCATGAGTCACTAGCTGTAGGATATGTAGGGTTTTTCAAAACTTACGACAATGCTATACAATCATTTTTTTCGAAGGGAATGTAAAAATACATTTAAAATTATGTACGAAAGTGTGACATATATTAGGGAAACAAAAGCTAAAATGTCATGACTCTTGGGTTACTCCACCACTTACACATTTGAAACAAGAAGTGAAATGAAATATCGATGGATTTCACTGAAGAGTTACCATTGTCATATGGAAAATATTAAATATTTGGTGTAGTGGATTGACTAACTATGTACATGCACATTTTGTGGGCATGAAGAAGACTAATTTAGCTAAGAAAATTGCCAAAGTATTTTATTAAAATATTTACGAATTACATGGGTTTCCCAAAATCATTGTTAGTGACAAAGATGCCAAATCCAAAAGCAACTTTTGGAAGGAATTTTGCAAACAAATTGGGACATCTCTTAACATGAGTTCAACTTACCACCTCCAAACAGATGGACATACATAAGTTGTCAACATATGTTTGGAAACATGTATTTGTAGCTCTGTCACCGATAAGTAGAACAAATGGTTAAAGTGGTTGCATCTTGCATAATGGTGGTATAGATCTACATACCACACGCCAACCAAAATTACACATTTTGAAGCATTATATGGGTATGAACTACTCATGTGAAAATAATAGGCTCAAAGTAATCTAAAGGTACTGGTAGTAAAAAGTCAACTAGAAGAAAATCAGAGAGTTATACTGTTAAATTTGTGAACCATTGATCTACTGGAAAATATGAAAGTAGTAGGAAGGGAATTATGCAGTGGAATAATCAAAGAGAATGTACACCGATTAGGAAATTCATACCACAAATTTCAGATAAACCGGACAAGAATTCCTGAGATAATCGCAACATTAATCTTCCTTCATTAATCAATAATACAATATTTCATAATAAATAGAAATCAAATGATAAATATAGGATTCAAATCTATTAGTTCTAACTGACTGATTAGCTAACTCAGTGTGTCTAAAGCAATGCTGGATCTCACTAGTCTAACATCAGATGTCTCAATCAGTCTACAATCAGTTAATTGATGAGGTAGGTGGGAAAAGGGAGCCAATCTCCTTGCATTCATGCAAACTGGCGCTAGTCTAAGTGAAATTTATCTAACTGATTGTATCTGGAGGTTAACTCAGCATAACTACTTACCTACCACAACCAACTGATGGAGGCTGCTAGTGGCACTTAGAGTGGGCTCCTATAATGCAGCAGTTTCTCCCAGACGCACATAAAATAATGCATGCACATGAAACAAGTGGTAGATAACCTATAGGTGTGTCCCCCATACTCTAGTACAATAATAATAACCCGCTAAGTTAGGAAAAATTGTTGATGTAATTGTAACTTTCGGAATGTATTTCACTTGTATTTCTTATCTATTGTAACCCGATGTTTATTCTGGGATGTTATCATGTTATGTCATCCCCCGATGTTCCGATCAGGAGAATCTATACTATAAACAAGTCATGTCAAGTCATTGTGGGTAACCCTTCGATTGTCTAAGGGTTAAAGTCCCTGCAGTTCCGGGGCACTAGGGTTATTAGACTCTCGTAGTAGAGGTCGGCCCTAATAGGGTTTTAGTCATGCCAGGATTAGTATAAATAGATATTTGGACTCTTTATTTAGCACACATCACTTACACACTCAAGTGTAGCACATAGTTGAGGAAGGAGAAGACACTGGGGCTAGTGAAGAAGAAGGTTATTGCTGTCAGGAGTGCATCTTACTGTTTTGTGGTTTTACCTTTGTGCTTATTCTATCTCTAAGGAATTTGCGGGGTTTTCTCCATTTATGGTTTCCCTAAGGAAAAACACTGTGTTCATTGTCTCTTGTGTTTGATTACTGTACTTGTTGTTCTCTCAGTTAAAGATCCTAACATAATGATAGCTTGAATGTTGAAAAACTAACATGGTATCAGAGCTAACCCAAGAAGAAGACACTATGCAGCTGCGGGAACTAGGGATTCCTACTTTGTGGATATCTCTCCACAGATTTTCAGCAAAATTAAGGTGGAATAACTCTCCTCCTTAGGGTGCATCTTTCTGTCGAAGCAGAATCCAATTCTGAGATTTTTCAGTTTTGGACGTGTTACTACTACCAAAAATTAGGGCTTTTCACACAGGAAGAATTTTTCAGTGACCCTATGCCTCGATTATCTCCTCCCCAAAATCGAAGCTAGGGATAAATTTCGAGGCATTTGGTTCGACAGAACTCCGAAAAAGCAAAACCCTAATTTTCTCCTGAACCAGCTTTGCAGGATTTCAGCTCAAGTTTCAGATCCAACATCTTGACCTGGTAAGATCTAAAATCTTTTTTATTTCCATTTGAGGTTCTTAGTTAAGATGTCTCATCATACCAAGCTTGATGAAAAGCTTGAGGGAGCTGATAACTTTCGAGCTTGGAAGTATAGGATCTCCCTGGTCGTGGAAGAAAATGAGTTAGACTCCTACATCCATGAGAAGGTTCCAGTTCCAGAGGGAGATGAGGCTAAGGCCTTGCATAATAAGAAGTTGGTTATGGCAAAGAGAATCATTGCTGATTCTATCAAGGATCATCTCATGCCACAGGTGTCCTCCCTAAAGACACCTAAAGCTATGTTTGATGCCCTAACCAAATCGTTTGAAGGGAAGAACATAAATCGGAAGATGACTCTGAGAAACTAGCTGAAGAATGTGAAGATTTAGAATGCAGAAACAATCGAGTCTTACTTCACAAAAGTTTCTCAGATCAAGGAACAACTAGAAGCTGATTGATGAAGAAGTGGAAAATGTAGAGATTGTGATGACTACTTTGAATGGCCTCCCTAGGTCATGGGATTATTTCATCCAAAGAATCTGTGCTAGAAAGAAGTTAGTCAAGTTCAGCAGAACATGGGAAGAGTGTTCTCAAGAAGAAGCTCGAATAGCAGCTCGAGAAGAGAAGATGGGAAGTGAAGATCAGGCTCTCACGGTACACTCCAAGTCTCACTCCAAGACATCCAAAATAAGATCTCATTTCCAGAGAGGTAAGTCCTATCACAAAAAGGATTTATCTAGAGTAATATGTTATACATGTGATAAAGCAGGACATTATGCAAAGAACTGTCCTAAAAAACCAAAGCCAACAAAGAAGAGCAACAAAAGAAGACATCATGCTCATGCTGCAGAGGATGATGAACCATCCAAGAAGAGAACCAGATATGAAAGTGAAGATTCTTCAAGCGAGGATGAATATGTTTTGATTTTCGCTCTCACGGGAAACATTACTCATGGAAGTAATGATTGGCTCATCGATAGTGGGGCTTCCAAACTTATGACAGGATTCAAGGAATCCTTTGTAAGACTGTCAAAACATGAATCACCTCACAAGGTAAAGCTAGGAGATGACTACGAGTATCCAATAAAAAGTAGTGGGGATCTTTGTATAAACTAGACTCTGAAAAGTATCTAACAATGAAGGAAGTATTGTTTATGCCAGGAATCAAGAAGAACTTCCTATCCATATCAGCATTAGATGCAAAAGGAATGCGAGTTGCATTCATAGATGGTCAAGTCATCATGTGGCCAAAAGGAAAGACTAACGATGATGCGGTGGTGATTGGAGAACAAGAAGGAGGATTGTACAAATTGAAGGGCCATCCAAAATAAGCCTTGGTCCATGACACAGTAGAGCCAAGTGAACTTTGGCATAGAAGGCTTACACATGTGCATTACAGAGCACTACTGATTGCAAGCAAAGTTGTTGAAGGTATTCCAGAAATCCAAGCAAAACATGATGGGGTCTACAAAGGATGTGCGAAAGGAAAGAATACAAAGAAGACATTTCCAAGCAGTGAGAGCAAAGCAAAAGGAATCTTGGAAATCATCCAATGCAATGTATGCGGTCCTATGTCATCAAACTCACTAAGAGGGTATGCATATTATGTTTCTTTTATTGATGATTTTTCTAGGAATACATGGGTGTACTTCATTAAGAACAAAGATGAAGTATTTAGAAAGTTCAAGGAATTCAAAGCCTTGATCGAGAACCATACTGAAAAGAAAATCAAGATTTTTCGATCAGATAATGGCGGAGAATACACTTCAAATGAATTCAAAGAGCTATGCAAAGAATCAAGGATTAAGAGGGAGTTGTCCACTCCTTATAATCCACAGCACAATGGAATTGCAGAAAGGAAGAATAGAACTATCATGGAAGCTGCAAGAGCAATGCTTCATGATCAAGACCTTCCTATGCATTTTTGGGCAGAAGCTACTCGAATAGCGGTGTATGTATAGAACAGTACTCCACATAGAGTACTTGAGAACAAGACTCTTGAAGAAGTCTTCTCTGGCAAGAAACCAGAAGTCAGCCATCTCAGAATATTCAACTATCCAGTGTACATTCACATTCCAAAAGAAAAGAGGACTAAATTAGATCCTTCAGGAAAGAAGGGTATATTTGTGGGATACTCTGAAAGCTCGAAGGCTTACAAAATATACTTCCCAGGATTCAAGAAGATTGACATCAACAAGGATGTGACATTCAATTAAGATATAGCCTATAACAAATCCAGAAAGAAACCTACTGAAGAATTTGAAGAAGTAGAAGCACCTAGAGTTCATGATACAACCATGAACGAAGAAGCTCAAGAAGAAGATCAAGAATTTGAAGAACCACAGAGACCTGTAGATCCACCTATAGAGAAGAATCCTCATAAGAGGAAACCTTCTTAGGTAGGAGAACTTATCCAAGGTGTGAAAAGATATGGGGATCCAGAAGAGAATCATAGAGAAAGAAAGAGGACCAGATCTTGCTTCGGGTATGTAGCTTTACTATGTGATTTCATTGACAAAGAACCTTCTAGTTATGAAGAAGCGACAGAACGGAAAGAATGGAAGGATGCTATGATCGAAGAATACCAATCGATCATGAAGAATGATGTTTTAGATGTTTCCCCAAGATCAGAAGGGAAGTTAGTTGTAACTTCTAAATGGATCTACAAAATCAAGCATGTTGCAGATGGTAGCATTGAAAAATATAAGGCAAGATTTGTGGCTCGGGGTTTCTCTCAGAAAGAAGGAATAGATTATGAAGAAACCATTGCACCTGTAGCCAGATGCACTTCCATCAGATCAGTACTTTCTTTGGCTGCAATAATGAAATGGAAGATACAGCAGATGGATGTCAAGACTGCTTTCTTGAATGGTGTAGTAGAAGAGGAAGTATATGTGGAACAACCACTCGATTTTGAGACACATGACAGGGATTCTCATGTGTGCAAATTGAAGAAAGCCCTGTATGGCTTGAAACAGGCACCCAGGACATGGTATGATAGAATTGATAGCTTTCTATCTAGTTTGGGATTTACCAAGAGTAAAGCAGATTCCAACCTTTACTACAAGGTTGAAGATGGCAACCTAGTGATACTTCTACTATATGTAGATGATCTATTTGTGACAGGTATGGATGGGT
This sequence comes from Pseudotsuga menziesii, assembly GCA_001517045.1. NCBI lineage: Eukaryota > Viridiplantae > Streptophyta > Pinopsida > Pinales > Pinaceae > Pseudotsuga > Pseudotsuga menziesii. The sequence continues at coordinate 19,376 of LPNX010789762.1, read as the reverse complement.
TGATTGCTGATACAAAGAAAAAGCTTGCTGTCGAGTTCGAGATGAAGGACTTGGGTATGATGCATTATTTTCTAGGTATGTAGGTGTGGCAGAGTACAGATGGAATCTTCCTTGGACAAGGGAAGTATGCAGTAGAGATCCTGAAGAGGTTTGGGATGATGGGCTGCAAGGCTATGGCCACACCTATGGCATCGAACCTGAAGCTATTGAGTGATGCTTCATTAGAGTCGGTTGATGCTACGATGTATCGTCAAATGATTGGGTCCTTGATGTACCTGACGAATACAAGACCAGACATTTTCTTTGTTGTGAACACCTTGAGCCAGTTCTTGATAGATCCAAAAAATGTTCACTTGATTGTTGCAAAGCATGTTCTGAGGTACCTGAGGGGTATAGTTTATTATGGCCCAAGTATGATGCGAATTAGAAGATTAACCTAGAGGGTTATGTTGATTCATATTGGGCAGGAAGTTTCATCGATAGGAAGAGCACTTCAGGGTGTTTCTTCAGTATGGGATCAGGTGTGATCTCTTGGTTTAGCAGGAAGCAATCCTGTTTGGCACTGAGTACAATTGAAGTAGAGTATGTCACAGCTTGTTCAACTAGTTGCAAGGCAGTATGGCTACAAAAGCTACTGTCCGATTTATTTGATCTCCAGATGGATGCTACTTGTATACATTGTGACAACCAGAGTTGCATCAAGTTGTTAGAGAATCTAGTGTTCCATGACAAGTCGAAGCACATCGAGATCAAGTATCACTATATCAGGGATATGGTGTAGAGAGGAGCAATGAATCTCCAGTATGTTGCGATGGAGAAACAGATAACTGATGTGTTGATGAAGCCATTGGCTAGGGTGAAGTTCAAGTACTTCAGGGAGAAGCTTGGTGTTCTCTAGATAGAGGTTTCCTCCAAGGGAAAGTGATGAGTCCCATAGCCATTCTAATGAGCAGGTTAGATATAAGGGCTGAACCATTCTATCATGGTGAGAGGATTGGTTCCTTCCTTGACAGATATGAGTACTGAGATTCATAGCCATTCTGATGAGCAGGTCAGATATAAGGGCTAAGCCATTATGGCCATGGCTAAAGGATTAAGTTCCTCCCATGTCAGATGTGAGAGCTGTCCATTCTGACGAGTAGGTAAGATGTAAGGGCTACCGCCATTCTGACGAGCAGGTCAGATGTAAGGGCAGTGCCATTCTGTTCATGGCTAAAGGATTAAGTTCCTCCCATGTTAGATGTAAGAGCTGGCCATTCTGATGAGTAGGTCAGATGTAAGGGATACCCCCATTCTTATGAGCAGGTCATATGTAAGGGCAGTGCCATTTTGTCATGGCTAAAGGATTAACTTCCTCCCATGTCAGATGTGAGAGTTGGCCATTCTGACGAGTAGGTCAGATGTAAGGGCTGCTGCCATTCTGATGAGTAGGTCAAATGGAAGGGCACTGCCATTCTATCATGTCTAAAAGATTAGGTTCCTTCCATGTGAGATGTGAGTGCTGGCAATTCTGACAAGTAGGTCAAATATAAGGGCTACCTCCATTCTGACGAGTAGGTCAGATGTAAGGGCAGTGCCATTCTATTCATGGCTAAAGGATTAGGTTCCTTCTAGGTCAGATATAAGGTCTACCACCATTCTAACGAGTAGGTCAGATGTAAGGGCTACCGCCATTCTGACGAGTAGGTCAGATATAAGGGCTACCAAATACCTACGAGGAGGTAGGCATACACCCAGCATGAAAGAAGACTGGCTCTGTAGAACTTCCTGTGATGAGAAGAATAATGAGATAGCACATATGATGATGACGAGAAAAGATCCAAATCGATCTATGATCCAGATCTAGTTATGATGACTCTAAGAGATCCATATTGAGTGATGATCTAGATCGAGTGATGTTCTAGATCTAGCAGTGATGATCCAGATCGAGTGATGATCCAGATCGAGATCGAGTGATGATCCAGATCCAACAGTGATGATCCAGATCCAGCAGTGATGATCCAGATTGAGTGATGATCCAGATCCAGTCCAGTGAGGATGATCCAGATCGAGTGATGATCCAGATCGAGTGATGATCCAGATCGAGTGATGATCCAGATCTAGTGATGATGATCCAGTGACAATATTCTATATTGAGTATGATCCAGTGACGATGTTCCAGATCAAGTATGATCCAGTGATGGTGTTCCAGATCGAGTATGATCCAGTGACGATGATCCAGATCGAGTGATGATCCAGATCCAAATGAAAGATGACTTGAAGATGAAGAAGACTTGAATATGTAGATGATGAGATGATCCAGTTGATACAGAGAAGAAGACTAGTGATGAAAATTGTGTCGAGAGAATACCTTCCTAGTTAAGAGGGAGTGTTGATGTAATTGTAACTTTGGAATGTATTTCACTTGTATTTCTTATCTATTGTAACCCGATGTTTATTCTGGGATGTTATCATGTTATGTCATGCCCCGATGTTTCGATCGGGAGAATCAATAATATAAACAAGTAATGTCAAGTCATTGTGGGTAACCCTCTGATTGTCTAAGGGTTAAAGTCCCCGCAGTTCCAGGGAACTAGGGTTATTAGACTCTCCTTGTAGAGGTCGTCCCTAGTAGGGTTTTAGTCATGCCAGGATTAGTATAAATAGAGAGCTAGACTCTCTATTTAGCACACATCACTTACACACTCAAGTGTAGCACATAGTTGAGGAAGGATAAGACACTGGGGCTAGTGAAGAAGAAGGTGACTGCTGTTGGGAGTGCATCTTATTGTTTTGTGGTTTTACCTTTGTGCTGATTCTATCTCTGAGGAAGTTGCGGGGTTTTCTCCATTTATGGTTTCCCCGAGGAAAAACACTGTGTTCATTGTCTCTTGTGTTTAATTGCTGTACTTGTTGTTCTCTCAGTTAAAGATCCTAACATAATTCTAGCTTGAATGTTTAAAAACTAACAAAAATGAACAAATACACTATATTGGACAAAGGAGGATTCATTAATCCTAACACCCCCCCTTAATCCTAGGACTTTGGACAACTTGGGACCTAACAACTAGGCCAAAATTCACCCATACAGTCTAAATGAAATTAAATACTACTTAATAAAGTAAAGAAAAAGGGGAAAACCTCATGGGAAACCTCCACCCTCAAAATACGCAAGAATCACAAAACCAACTTTGAATAAAAACTTGTGAAAGTATTTCTGCAATCTGCATCTCTGTGGAGCACAAATGCAAAATGTTGGTTCTTCTGTGCACTAGGATCCCAGGAATGTGCATGTGAACCTCTCCAAACTAAATGATTATGTCTAGAGGAATTTTAGTCTTTGGAAGAAGAGGAATATGCTCAACTGAATCAAGAACATAAAGAGCTACAAGATGAAAACCAGACCCATGTAGAGCAACTAAAATTTACTGATGAGAGAACGAAAGTGCTTGAATATTTGAACCATGTAAGGTAAACCCAAGCAACTTATATGTTGCAGCCTTGAACATCAAACCATAAGAGGTAAAATCAGCTCTGGGTGTTAGGATCAAGTGTATAGGTGAATGCAGGATGTCTCCATCTTTACTAGTATTGTGAGGAGATGGGCATGTGATGAAATAGGAAGTTAGAGAAGTCCTGGGACCATGGAGGGAGAATGATTGAGATCCATAATATGATATATATTCTAAAATATCCAATGATTCGCAAAATATAATATCAGCAAACTCATGAGAGATAACTAACATCGAATCCACAACAACAATTTTGAAAGAGACTGGAGGTACTTGATTTTTCACACCAAAATTGATGAGAAAAGATAAAAGCATGAATAGAGGCTCTTGGAACTTAAAATTAGAACCAAATAAGGTCATATTATATCCAAGAGTGTGGAACAAAGGTTCCAAGTGCTCCACTGAGATTGTAGATGCACACTTTTCTCCTTCTTCAACAAAACTCTGAGTATTGGTGCAAGCAATCATGTAGGAACTTCCTAGAAGCTCTAGATCAATGAGGGTGAAAGAATCACTCCTAAAATATAATATTTCTTACAAAACATACAAAGTATCACTTTTTACACACCAACAACAACATTAGAGAGAGAGATATCAATTTCCTCTTCATTTTATGAAGCAATCACTCGCAAACTTTGCACACAATTTAGAATAGAAGAATCATTGGAGAATGCCCGAGTAGAATGGAAGGAGAGTTTTTATTCAATAACAGAGATTCAAATTTCTTCTTCTAGATCATATATATGAGAATATGAGATATGATAGATCTCAAAAATTCTAGAGCAATAGGAGAAGGAGTCACTTTTGTTTATGTATATGTAACTTCGGAATGTATTCACTTGTATATTTCATGTATTGTACCCCGATGTTTATTACGGTAAGTATCTGTAATGTAATTGAGTTATGTCATGCCCTGATGTTCCTATTGGTAGGTTCTATAATGTAAACAAGTAATTTCAATTCATTGTGGATAACCCTCCTATTGATCAAGGGTTAAAGTCCCGCAGTTTCGGGGCACTAGGGTTATTAGACTCTCCTAGAGAATTCGGCCCTAGTAGGGTTTTGTCAAGTCGGGAATTAGTATAAATAGAGAGCCAACCTCTCTATTTAGAACACACTCACTCACACTCAATTGTAGCACATAGCTGAGGAAGAAGAAGACACTGGGTCTAGGAAGAAAGAGGTTACTGCTGTTGGGAGATCATCTTACCATTTTGGGGTTTTACTTTTGGTGTTGATTCTATCTCTGAGGAAGTTGTAGGTTTTTCTCCATTTATGGTTTCCTTGAGGAAAGAAATTGTGTTGATTGTCTCTTGTGTTTGATTGTTGTACTTGTTATTCTCTTAGTTAAATATCCTAACATAATGCTAGCTTGAATGATAAAATTCTAACATGGTATCAGAGCTAACCTGAGAAGAAGACATTGTGCAGCTGGAGGAACTAGGGATTCCTACTTTGTGTATCTCTCTCCACATATTTTTAGCAAGAGAAGGTTGGATTAACTCTCATCCCTAGGGTGCATCTTTCTGTTGAAGCATAATCCAATTCTAAGCTTTTTTAGTTTTGGACCCGACACTACTGTCGGAAATTAGGGCTTTCCACAGAAGTGGAATTTTTCAGTGATCCCAGGATTGGATTGATATCCTCCTCAAAATCAAAGTTTAGAGACCAAGATCAAAGCATTTGGTTGGACAAAAATCCAAAAAATCCAAACCCTAATCTGCTCCTGAACCAACACTGCAAAAATTCAGCTCCAAATCCAGATCCGACATCTTGACCTGGTAAGATCTAAATCTTTTGTATTTCCATTTGAGGTTCTTAGTTAAGATGTCTCATCATACCAAGCTTGATGAAAAGCTTGAGGGAGATGATAACTTTCGAGTCTGGAAGTATAGGATCTTCGTGGTCCTGGAAGAAAATGAGTTGGACTCCTATATCAATGAGGAGGTTCTAGTTCCAGAGGGAGATGACGCTAAGGCCTTACACAAGAAGAAGTTGGTTATGTCGAAGAGGATTATTGCTGATTCAATCAAGGAACACCTCATGCCACATGTGTCCTCCCTAAAGACACCTAAATCTATGTTTGATTCCCTAACCAAATTGTTTGAAGGAAATAACATAAACCGGAAGATGACTTTGAGAAACCAACTGAAGAATGTAAAGACCCAGAATGCTGAGACCATCCAATCTTACTTTACAAGGGCCTCTCAGATCAAGGAATAGCTGGAAGTAGTAGATGAAGAAGTAGAGAATGTAGAGATTGTGATGACCACCTCGAAAGGTCTCCCTAGATCATGGGACTCCTTTCTTCAAGGGATCTGTGCCAGAAAGAAGTTAGTCAAATTTAGTAGACTATGGAAGAATGCTCTCAAGAAGAAGCTCGGATAGCAACTCGAGAAGAAAAGATGGGAAGTGAAGATCAAGCCCTCACAGTTCATTCCAAGAAAAGCAAAAGAAGTTCTCATCACTCCAAAGGTAAGCATTTCCATAAAACTAACTCTAGAAAAGATTTGTATAAAAGAATATGTTATACATGTGATGAAGTAGGAAACTTTGCAAAAGATTGTCCTAAAAATAAAAAGGGAAACAAGAGAAGACATCATGCTCATGCTGCAGAGGATGATGAACCTTCCACAAAGAGAACCAGATATGAAAGTGAATACTCTTCAAGTGATGAAGAATATGTCTTGATTTATGCTCTCATGAGAAACATCACACATGGAAGCAATGATTGGCTTATAGACAGTGGGGCTTCCAAAAATATGACAGGATTCAAAGAGTGCTTTGTAAAACTTTCAAAACATGAATCACCTCACAAGGTGAAACTTGGAGTTGACTACCAGTATCCAATAAAAGGTAGTGGGGAATCCTCCTATAAGCTAGACTCTAGAAATTCTATGAAGATCCAAGATGTATTGTTTGTACTAGGACTAAAGAAGAACCTTCTCTCCATATCTGCATTTGATGCAAAAGGCATGAGGGTTGCATTTATAGATGGCCAAGTTATCATGTGGCCAAAGGGAAAGACTATTAATGATGCAACAGTTATTGGGGAACAAGAAGGAGGTCTATACAAATTGAAGGGCCATTTAGAACAAGATTTAGTCCATGAAACAGTAGAACCAAATGAGCTTTGGAATAACATGATGGATTCTACAAAGGATGTGCGAAAGGAAAGAATACAAAGAAGACATTTCTAAGTAGCGAGAGAAAGGAATAAGGAATCTTGGAAATCATTCACTTCGATGTATGCAGTCCGATGTCATCAAGTTCACTAAGCGGGTATGTATACTATGCTTATTTCATTGATGACTTTTCTAAGAAGACATGGAGTTACTTCATGAAGAACAAAGATGAAGTTTTCAGCAAGTTCAAGGAATTCAAAGCCTTGATTGAGAACCACACTGAAAAGAATATCAATACCTTTCGATCAGATAATGGCGGAGAATTCACATCAAATGAATTCAAAGAATTATGCAAAGATTTAGGGACAAAGAGGAAGTTGTCCACTCCATATAATCCACAACAGAATGGGATTGCAGAAAGGAAGAATAGAACTATCATGGAAGCTGCAAGAGCAATGCTTCATGATCAAGATCTTCCTATGCATCTATGGGCAGAAGCTGCCAGAACAACAGTGTATGTACAAAACCATACTCCACACAGAGTACTCAAGACCAAGACACCTGAAGAAGTCTTTTCCGGCAAGAAACCAGAAGTTGGCCATCTTAGAATATTTGGCTGTCTAGTGTACATAGACATTCCAAAAGAGAAGAGGAAAAAAATAGATCCTTCAGGAAAGAACGGTATATTTGTGGGATACTCTGAAAGCTCGAAGGCTTACAGAATATACTTCCATGGTTCAAGAAGATTAACATTAGTAGGGATGTAAAATTTGACAAAGACTCAGCTTACAACAAATCTAGAAAGAAACCTGCTGAAGTTCCTGAAGAATCGGAAGCACCCAGAATTCATGACACAGCCATGAACGAAGAAACTCAAGAAGAAGATCGAGAATTTGAAGAACCTCAAGAACCTGTAGATCCACCTTAGGAGAAGAATCCTCATAAGAGGAAACCTGCTTGGGTATGATAAGCTATCCAAGGTGTGGAAAGATATGGGGCTCCAGAAGAGAATCATAGAGAAAGAAAGAGGACTAGATCCTGCTCTAGTTATGTAGCCTCATTATGTGATTTCATGGTGATTTCATCGATAAAGAACCTTCCAATTATGAAGAAGAGGCAGAACAGAAAGAATGGAAGGATTCTATGATCGAATAATATCAATCGATCATGAAGAATGATGTTTGGGATGTTGTCCCAAGACTAGAAGGGAAGTCGGTTGTAACTTCCAAATGGATCTACAAGATCAAGCATGCTACAGACGGTAGCATAGAAAAATATAAAGCAAGATTTGTTGCTTGTGGTTTCTATCAGAAAGAAGGAATAGATTATGAAGAAACTTTTGCACCTATAGCTAGATACATTTCCATCAGATCAGTACTTTCTCTAGCTGCAGTGATGAAATGGAAGATACACCAGATGGATGTTAAGACTTCCTTCTTGAATGGTGTAGTGGAAGAGGAAGTGTATGTGGAGCAGCCACTCGGTTTTGAGATACATGACAAGGAGTCTCATGTGTGTAGATTGAAGAAAGCCCTGTATGGTTTGAAACAGGAACCCAGGACATGGTACAGCAGAATTGACAGCTTTCTATCTGGTTTGGGCTTTACCAAGAGTAAAGCAGATTCCAACCTTTACTACAAGGTTGAGGATGGAAACTCAGTGATGCTCCTACTGTATGTAGATGATCTGTTTGTAACAAGTATGGATGGGTTGATTGCTGATACAAAGAGGAAGCTTGCTGCCAAGTTTAAAATGAAGGACTTGGGTATGATGCATTATTTCCTAGGCATGGAGGTGTAGTACAATGCAGATGGAATTTCCCTGGGACAAGGGAAATATCCTGAAGAGATTCAGGATGATGGACTGCAAGGCCATGACCACACCTATGGCATCGAACCTGAAGCTATTAAGTGATGCTTCATAAGAAGCGGTTGATGCCACAACGTATCGTCAAATTATTGAGTCCTTAATGTACCTGATGAACACGAGACTAGATATTTGCTTTGTTGTGAACACCTTGAGCCAGTTCCTAACAAATTCGAGACATTTTCACTTGATTGCTACAAAGCATATTCTGAGGTATCTGAGGGGTATAGTTGATTATGGGCTTAAGTATGAGGTGAGTTAGAAGATTAACTTAGAGGGTTATGTTAATTCATATTGGGTAGGCAGTGCCATCGATAGGAAGAGCACTTCAGGGTGTTGCTTCAGTATGGGATCAGGTGTGATCTCTTGGTTTAGCAGGAATCAATTTTGTGTGGCACTGTATATAGCTGAAGCAGAGTATGCCGCATCTTGTTCAGCTAGTTGTGAGGCAATATGGCTGAGGAAGCTACTGTCTGATTTATTGAATGGAGGTACCTGGCTAGTTACCAGGAAAACTCAGTCTAGGACTGAGGGCCATTCTGATATGACTATGAGATGTGTTCTTACATGATCAGATATGAGTGCATGGCCATTCTGATGTGATTGAGGGATGTGTTCCCACTTGATCAGATATAAGGGCTGCTTCCATTCTGCCATGGTGAGAGGATTGGTTCCTTCCATGTCAGATGTGAGTGCTAGCCATTCTGACTTAGGGTCAGATATAAGGGCTACCGCCATTCTCTGAATGGAGGCACCTGGTCAGTTACCAGGAACCCTCACTCTAGGACTGAGTGCCTTTCTGATGAGTCAAGGTCAGATGTAAGTGTTGTGCCTTTCCACAGATGATAGTAGTTGTGTATTGTCATGCTGGTGGATGTGAGTGCTGTGCATTTCCACAGATGATAGTAGTTGTGTACTATCATGCTGGTGGATGTGAGTGATGTTCCTTTCTAATGAGTCAAGGTCAGATGTGAGTGTTGTTCCTTTCTGACAAGTCAATGTCAGATGTGAATGCTGATCCTTTTCATAGATGATAGTATTTGAGTACTGTCATGTTGGTGAATGTAAGAGCTGTTCCTTTCTGACATGATGTTGGATGTGTTCCTCTCATGGTCAGATGTGAGTGCTGGCCATTTTAACTTAGGGTCAGATATAAGGGCTAAAGAAGACCTACAAGGAGGCTAGGCCTACAACCAACATGAAAAAGGGTCGTCTCTGTAGAACTTCCTGTGACGAGAAGAATCATGAGATAGTACCTATGATGATGACCCAGTGATGATCCAGATCAAGCTATGATTAAAATCCAGTTATGATGTCTCCAAGATGATCTAGATCGAGTGATGATCCAGATCCAGCATTGATGATCTAGATCGAGTGATGATCTAGATCCAGTGATGATGTTCCCATGATGATCCAAATCGAGTGATGATCCATATCCAGTGATGATGTCCCTGTGATGATCTAGATCAAGTGATGATCTAGATCTAGTGATGATGATCTAGATCCAGTGATGATCCAGATCCAAGATGAAGATGACTTGAAGATGAAGATGACTTGAAAATGCAGATGATAAGATGATCCAGAGAAGAAGACCAGTGCTGAAAATTTTTGTCGAGCGAATACCTTCCTAGTTAAGGGGGAGTGTTGATGTATATGTAACTTTATAATGTATTCACTTGTATATTTCATGTATTGTACCGCGATGTTTATTTCAAGAAGTATTTGTAATGTAATTGAGTCATGTCATGCCATGATGTTCCTATCGGGAGGTTCTATAATGTAAACAAGTCATGTCAAGTCATTGTGGGTAACCCTCCTATTGATCAAGGGTTAAATTCCTTGCAGTTTCGGGGCATTAGGGTTATTAGACTCTCCTAGAGAAGTCAACCCTAGTAGGGTTTTGTGAAGTCAGGAGTTAGTATAAATAGAGAGATAGCCTCTCTATTTAGAACACACTCACTCACACTCAGTTGTAGCACATAGCTGAGGAAGAAGAAGACACTGGGGCTAGGAAGAAAGAGGTTACTGCTGTCGGGAGATCATCTTACTGTTTTGGGGTTTTAATTTTGATGCTGATTCTATCTTTGAGGAAGTTGTGGGGTTTTCTCCATTTATGGTTTCCCCAAGGAAAAACATTGTGTTCATTGTCTCTTTTGTTTGATTGCTGTACTTGTTATTCTCTCAGTTAAAGATCCTAACATAATGCTAGCTTGAATGATAAAATTCTAACAACTTCAAGGAGACTTTCAACAATTCGAATTCATTGAGTTGAATATTATGCTTCTTGTTCATCTTGAACAACTTCATCTCAGAAAGTAGAGGCTGATACTTTTGAAGGAATAACTCTTATGGTTCTGGGTGTGCTCTTGAAATTGCTAGAATGATCCTCATTGTGCTTTCCAAAGGTTCTATCCAATTCTATCCAGAGATCCTTTGGGCATTCCGCAGAATCAATAAGGTAGCGTGTGCTTGTAGAAAAATCAAGACATATCATTCCAAAAGATATGTCACCATCATTTAGCCAATCGTTTTCATCTTCATAAGACTCTTTACCAATTCTAGTAGATACCTCATAGAGACCTTGTCTCTTTAGAGATGAAATCATCTTTAATTTCCACTTTGAATATATTGTGAATGGAGTAAGAAGAGGAACTGATACTCTCGAATCAATATTTAAGTTGTACCTTCAAAATATCATTGCAAAACAAACCAATTCACAATCATATGTGAGTTCAAGCCTTTCCACCTCCACATGTGCACGTTTTTCAGAGTCTATCACAATTCGATAGACTTATCTTGATAGAATCGAGAGGGAGCATTCTTATGATTCCAAGAATAATGTGGAAACTTAGCTGCTTCTAGTGCACAATGGAGGTTTCTGAACAAGGCTCTGATACCATGTTAAATTTGTGAACCATTGATCTACAAGAAAATATGAAATTTGTAGGAAGGGAATTATGTAGTGGAAGGATCAAAGAGAATGTACACTAAATAGGAAATTCATGCCACAAATTTTAGATAAACCGGACAGGAATTGCTCAGATAATCACAACATTAATCTTCATTCATTAATCAATAATACAATGATTATAAAATAAATATAATTTTAATGCTAAATATAGGATTCAAATTTATTAGTTCTAACTGACTAATTAGCTAGATCAGTGTGTCTAAATCACTGATGGAGCTCACTAGTATAATTCTGGATGTCTAAATCAGCCTACAATCAATTAAATGATGAGGTAGGTGGGAAAGGACACCACTCTCCCTACATGCATGAAAAAACAGTACCAGGCTAATTGAAAGTGATCTAATTCATTATATCTGGAATTTAACTCAACAGAACTGCTTACCTACCAGAACCAAATGATGGATGTTGCTGGTGGCACTCAGAGTGGGTTCCTATAATGTAGGGATTTATCCCAAAGGCACATAAAATCATGCATGCACATCCAGTAGGTGGCAGATAACCTCTAGGTGTGTGCCCCACACTCTAGTATAGTAATAATATGACCAAATAAACTATATTGCACAAATTAGGAGGATCCTAACATATACAATTACTCAAGCATAACTTAACCATGGTACAAAATCATATGAAGAACCAAGAAGATCATCATAGATAACAAAGAAATTTTGAAGTAGTATATTGGGTTTTTGTAAGACTCTAACCATATAAACAATTATTGCTTAAGCAACAAGGAAAGAATAAATTGGCTCCCATATTTTATGGGCCATATCAAATTATCCGAAAGATCAATCTAGTAGCATATGAATTAGATCTACCACATAAAAATCAAATTCACAATGTTTTTCATGTGTCATGCCTTAAAAAAATTCTAGGAGAACATCAATCAAACCAAACCATACTCCCTATATTAGATGAAGAAAGGAAACTCATTTTACAACTAGGACCTATCATCATCATCAGGAAAAGGAGATTACACTAGCGATTAATTAAGGAATATATTTTTAAATGGAAGAATCTTCCAAAGAGAAATGCATCTGGGAAACAAAGCACTTTATTCAACAACATTCATCCTTGCCCTAGTTTTAGGAGAAAGCATTTTACAAAGAGAAGATGTTATATATAAAATATAATAAAATAATTTTAATAAGTATATATACATATGTTTATATAAAAACTTCTTTCTCTATATAGAGAGAGAGAAATACAACTAAATTTAAATGAAACATATAAATAATAAAAATGAAGGGATGTACTTTTATGAAACGACAAAAATAAGTGGTCCAGCTCCAAGAAAAAAATCCGCAATAACCTTTACTAAGGAATTTACTATGTAAATTTACCCTTCTTCCTTTTTGTTGCTATCTCAAGTTTACAACACACTATTTAATTATTGCATAGTTTTCCTATGACACAAAATGCTTTATTAGCAAAGTGATTTGTGCGATAGCATAATACTTGTAATAATTATTTCATAAAACATTGTCCACTTCCTCATAACTAAATGACATTTACTACGCAAATATGAAAGCAAATACATTTTTGCATGTGAAATTTTTTTTATGAACCCAAAACATACAAATTAATTTCTTTGTAATTTATGAGGACACAGTCCTAAATTTGTGCACAATAATTTAAAATCCCCAAATAAACATTTATTTTGTAGTAAGAGTAAAATCTCATAAAAATCAAGATATTTTAAATTCTTTATAAAGGAACCATATTCATGATATTCATGCATTTGAAAAAATAAAATATGTGCGCCATGAAATATACATACAAATAATACTATATATATATATATATATATATATATATATATATAACCGTGGAAATAGTAGTTATAACTGCATACATGATCACTCCATATTTTACTTAATTTTTCACTTTTATAGAGCTGGGGTTGTTAAAAAATTTTGGAAACTACGATCTTGAGCTCTTAAACCTTCTTCGAATCTCTTCTCTTATTCTATATCTCTTCTAGTACTCTATTTTTCTCTCTTTACATAGATACAACCAACGAATTTTCTCGGAAGCCACAATAACACATATTAACGACAATAATAAATTTCTTACCAAAATCTACCTAATAACTTGTCTTCTAAACTACTGTGTGGCTGGTTAAATATGGTGAAACATGAGCATCATATCTTGACTAATTGACTAATTTTTTTTTACTTCTACAGAGTCTAACTAAGTCGGAGGAGATTTAATAAACATCATCTTGTAATTAATATTTCCGAAACTCCCCCTTAATTATAATCAAATGGGGATCATTAAACAAAATTTTGATCAAAAAAATTTGAGAGATGAAAGATTTATTACACAGAATTCACCACTCCTAAACAATTTAACAGATACTGGAATTTATCCCTAGTCAATGGTTTTGTAAAACTATTTTCCAACTTATCTTTAGACCTGCAAAATTCTAAACAAATTTCTTTATTATTTACCAATTATATGATAAAATGATAGCTTGTGTCCATATGCTTGGTTCTCTTGTGAAACACACGATTCTTTGATAGTTACATGGTTGAACTGTTGTCAGAGTATATTGTTGTGTGTTATTTTTGTGTTTACTACGAATATTTTAACATTATGCAAATCCAAACACCTCGATATCCAACGCTTGTATATGTGACATACTCTTCTTTAGCTAATGACACAGTTACAGTGGGATATTTCTTTGAAACCCATGAAAAAACATCTGTAACAAAATTAATGTGGAAATTGAACCCAGTGATAGAACAATTTTACTCACAACAATTATCAATTGTACATGCAAAATCACTCACAAAAGAGACTGAAAATGGAGTTGAACACTAAACTGTATTAACTCAATGTACAATAGCCAACCCCGTAACATAATAAGTTGCTGCATTAAATAATTATATAAGGGATTCGAATGCATGAGGAGGCAATTCGAATCTAGTCAAAAAGCAGGCTTACTAAAATTAAGCAAATCCCCCATAGGTGCATAAAGTAGTTTCCAAATCAGTCATGGAGCTCACGAATTGGAAAAAGCACTTAGGCAAGGTAAAGAGTGATGGAATGACAACTCATACATGCTTTTCATAGGAGAAAAGAGTGGAGGATGTAGAGGACAAAAAACTAGTTCACCTCACCTAGTCAAACTTTCCCAATTGCCTTAAAGCACTGAAAAAGCAGGAAATAAAACAAAAAAAGCAGAAGGGCACCTAGGAGACCAGGAATAAAGAAGAATTGATTCCTTGAGGTTTCCCATGCGCTACATGAGTCAAAATAGGCAAGTTTGACCACTATGGATAGGCAAATGACAACTTGCATAAGGTGGGACACATGAAACTAGGAAAACAAGACAAAAATGATTAATTTAATGTTTAAGGTAGCTAACTATGGGTTGATTATTCTAACATCCCCCCTTAAGCCTGACTTATGAGTAATATATCAGAAAATTATAGGGCCTAGCAACAAGGCTTAATCACCCTTTACATAATGCATGTCCATTTAAACAAGGAAAGAGGCAAAAACCACATGGGAAAATCCTCCCTTAAACATGGACTGTAAAACAAAATTTGGAAATATTGTCTTCACTCATGCTTCACAGCATGATCAAAAATCCCCAGCAGTGATTTGAGATTGCTGAAGGTCTTCTCACAAAATGCTTTGGTGAAGATATCAGCTACTTGTTCTGAAGATGAACAGAAGAGTAGGTGAATGGTTCCATCATGCACAAGCTTTCTGATGTAGTGCATATGGATCTCAATGTGTTTGGTTCTCTGCTTCTGAACTGGATCATTGTAGATTCGAATGGTACTCTGGTTATCACAGTAGATGGTAGTTGAGTACTCTGATTCGAAGCCACACTCTCCAAGTAACCCCTGCAACCATAAACATTGAGTTGCTGCATTAACAACTCCTATGTACTCTGCTTCTGTAGATGAGAGTGCAATGGCACTCTGTTTCTTGCTTGACCAGCTGATTGGCCCTTCTACAAGCATTAACACATATCCTAATGTGGACTTTCTGTCTGTGCTATCACCTGCCCAATCAATGTGAGTAAATCCAATCAAATCAAGATCATATTTTGCTTTATAGAAGATCCCATGTGTCCTTGTTCCCTGAACAAAGTTAAGGATCCTTTTGGCTGCTTTCCAATGGATCTCATGAGGCTGATCCATGTATCTAGAAGCCACACTTACTGCATAAGAAATATCAGGTCTAGTATGTGTGAGATACAACAAACATCCAATAAATTGCCTATACAGTGTATTGTTTACCATAGGTGAAGAATCATCTTCTTCCAGCTTCACTCCTGAAAGGAAAGGAGTCTTGCTTGGTTTGCAGTCCTTCATTTCGAATTTGTTTAGCAAATCCAAGGCATACCTGGACTGGTGCACCTTGATTCCAGCTTTGGTTTGAGCAATCTCAAGCCCTAAGAATTGGCTTAAGAGCCCCAAATCTGTCATGGAGAAGGCTTGGTTCATTGCACCCTTCAAGGAAGCAATCTCATCCTTTGAGCTTCCTGTAATGAGAAGGTCATCAACATATAACACAATGATCATTAATGAACCATTAATTAACTTCAAATAGAAATTTGGATTTGATTTGCACCGAACAAAATTCAGTGATAGCAAGAAGCTATCAATCTTGGCATACCAAGCCCTGAGGGCTTGCTTTAGCCCATACAATGACTTTCTCAACCTGCACACAAGAGAAGGGTTAGTAGCAAATCCTTGAGGCTGCTGCATGTATATCTCTTCAGTGAGATATCCATTCAAGAAGGCACATTTTACATCCATGTGATGTACCACATTTTTCAGAGGTGAACCATCAGTATCAAATTTGGTCTTGTACACCCACTTACACTGAACTAGCTTCCTCCCTGGGGGAAGATCCACTAGCTCCCAAGTGTTGCTCTTCTGGAGTGAGCTGAACTCTTCCTTCATGGCTGCTTGCCATATTGGATCTCCTACTGCATCTTCATATGTTTGAGGATTTGATTCCACCATCAGATAGCATTTCTCAGCAAACATAGGATCCTTCATGCACATACCAACCTCAAATTGAGATCTAGTCCTCTGAGGGTCATTGGGATTCCCAACTAGCTCTCCTGCTGCATGAAGTGTCTTGGCTGCCCATTTTGGCCTTTTAGGGCTGTTAGGATCTGCAATAAACTCATCACTATTAGACATATCAGAATCAGCATGTTCAACAAACTCTTCACTTACTTTCAGAGGTTCTGGTGGTGAAGAGGCTTCTCCAACTTCCACTGCTGGTAGGGGTTCTTCTTGAAACTGAACACGCCTTTCGATGAAGGATTTGTTTGTGCTCAAATTTATCATCTTGTACCCTTTTGAATCTTTAGAGTACCCAACAAATAGGCACTCTTGGCTTTGGCGCTGCAAAGTCTTTCTCTTTTCTGTTGGAATTCTAGCCCAAGCCCTTGAGCCAAAAATCCTGAAATGGGTCACATCTGGCTTGTGCCCACTCCATGCTTCGAAAGGAGTCATACCATCAAGCTGTTTGTGAGGCACCCTATTTTGGATATAGGCTGCACAGTTGATAGCTTTGGCCTAGTACTTTGGTGGCAAAGTTTTGGCCTCCATCATGCATGTTGCCATCTCCTTCAGTGATCTGTTCTTCCTCTCAACAACACCATTTTGCTATGGTGTGTAATGGATAGAATGCTGCATCTGAATACCTACATCTACACAATATTGAATAAACTCAGACTTGACATACTCACCACCATTTTCATATCTGAGGACCTTGAGTTTCCTCCCAGGCTGGTTCTCAACCAAAGCCTTAAAGACTTTGAATAGGCCAAAAACTTTAGACTTGTGTTTTAGGAAGTAAACCCAGCAATACCTAGAAAATTAATCTATGAAAGCCAATGCATATTTGTCCTGACTCATGGAAATATGAGGGAATGGGCCAACAACATCACTGTGGATCAACTTGAGGGGTGCAGAGGTTCTCTCATGACTAGCTCTCTCAAATTTATGCTCTGGGTGTTTTCCTAGGATACAACCTTGGCAGACTCCTTTGGAAAATTTTATCTTTGGTAACCCTATGACCATCTCTTTTTCACTAAGATCAGAAAGATACTTGTAATTTAGGTGGCCAAATCTTTCATGCCAAAGCTTGCTTGCTTCATTAGCATGAATCAGAAGAGCAGAGGATTTTGAGTAGGGTAGGAAGTGTGAGAACATGTATACCTTTTGAGCATGATTTGCAAGCCCTTTTGCAATGACTTTACCACTTGAGATCTCCGTGATCTCAACTTCATCAGGGGAGAATATGACCTTCTTTGGAGACCCAGTGTGAGTCATCTGGTACACTGATAAGAGGTTGGAGGCAAGACCAGGCACATACAACACATTGCTGAACTGACCATGATCAAGATCAATCCTCCCTTTGCCCAAACTTTCAGTGAGAGAGTAATCTCCCAGTACTATTGGTGGACCTTTCGACATGTCAAGTGAGGAGAATGCATCCTTGGTCGAAACCATATGTCTTGAAGCTCCAGAATCAATGATGAAACTAGGTGAGCTTGATGTGCCAACAACCAATGCATGAACTCTCTCTCTGTCTTCTGAATTTGATCCTCCTTCTCTCTTCTTTGAGCTATCTGGAAGGGAGATGCCATTCTTCTCCAGGAGTTGGGTCAGCATGTCTATTTGATTCTTCATGCAAGATCTTTCAGTGTGATTTCCCTTATTGCAATATGCGCACTTGCTCATTTCTCCTTTGTTTTTCTTTTTCTGGTAGTTCTTCTTGGAACCTTGTGGCTCCTTTGGAGACTTGTTCTTGTCTCTCTTTTGCTCAGGTGGATTTTTATATTTATTTTTTCTTTTTGAATCCACCCTCGAATCTCTAGCAACCAGAGCTTGGTCTTTGGATGGTTTGATGGTGCCCATCATCACCAGCTTGTCTTGTTCTTGTGTGAGAGATTCCATGAAATCTGCAAGGCTAGGAATTTTCTAGGTTCGAGCTGTCAACTTTGTGGCATAGAAGGTCGAAACAAACAATGAATAGTCAGGGCCAAGCTTCAAGAGTATGGCCAAGACCAGCTGATCATCCTTCTTTTCGATCCCACATTGTTTTAGCTACAAAACAAGTGATTTGAACTTGGAGAAATAAAGTTGCAAGGATTCAAAGCTATTTAGACTCAGGGAGATCAGTTCATTTTCGATTTGATGTCCCCTCATTTCATCTATCTTTCTGTTTGTGTCAGAAATTGTCACTAAGGCTAGGGTAACAAGCCAACACAATCTCAAGAGAAAAAACTCAATTCAAACTAGGGTTTAGGGTTTTGTTTATGTTTTTTTGTTTGTAAACTTCAAGATCATGCAGGGAATACATTCAGAGTAAAAGAAAAAACTAAATCATAGACATAAACTGATAAAGATGCCCAACATATCACAAAAATCCAACAAAGAGACTATGCTGTGGTTCATACATTAAAAGATAAGCATTACCAGAAAAAGACATTAACTAGCAATGAAATTACCATTTAAGAAGCAAAACGTGCTCAATAACAAAGCCAACATAGACAAAATGAAGGGGAAAGAGTCATATATCACTTTATTTCATCAGTAAATGCATATGAAAGTTACAGTACCTATCTCTGAACAAGTCTGATAGTACAAGCAGCTAGCAGACCTCCTGATGCTCCCAAAATCTAGAACCCTAACAATGACTTGCTAACTCTTCTAAATAGACATCATCTCCAAAATTAGTTAGGTTTCTCCTCCTAACTTCCTCCATCGAATTACTAAGCTAGGTAAAGTAAAAAGTAATTTTTTACAAACTTACATGATTGCTAAAAATAGCAAATGCTTAACAAAAGTGTTTATCAAAAAATAACCACTAACTAATTACTGCTTCATATCTCCTTCGCTGCCTCAACAAGGAGGTCAATGCCATCTAGCCTTTGAGGTT
>LPNX010789747.1:51045-81688 GCA_001517045.1 Pseudotsuga menziesii | reverse complement strand
ATCCCTAGGCATCGTTATGTACCAGATCCCTCTCTCCATCACCAATCAGTGTACAATTAGTAACTAGTTTAATACTAATACCTCTAGTAGTAATAGTATACATACATTCTATATCATTTGTGTGATACCAATTGATGTATTTTAGATTAATGAACCTACAAACCTTATGTTATATGTGGAGTGTACACCAACTTGAAGAATGGAAGCATTATGATCCCAAGCTTGATGTCAAAATTATGTTGGCGCTATTTTTTTGATTTCCCATATCGCGCACGCGATATATAAGAACATAACGCGCACGCGTTTTGTAGTGTTAAAGCGCGCGCACGTTTTAGTAAATTCAAATTTTTATTCCCTCCAAATGATAAGGCCGAGCCTCCACCCATGATTTCGTGGAATTCCTATGCCTATGTGTCTGCTTTGTACTTTGCTTCGGATTCCACATGCCTGTGCCTTGGAGTATGATAAACCATGGCAAATTCAACATTATATCCATATTTTCAATATGCTCGTGTTTAACGGTTCGTCTGATGGTGCTGAACACCTCCATTTTTTATGAGATTTTAGAAACAGATATGGTTTTTTTTGCAGATTCTAAATATGTAAATTTTAACAAGAATACATAATTTTTTCTATTTTTTTCTTATTTATCTTCTGTCATCACTCCTCAACTCGAAAAACACACTGTTAGTGTTTATTATATAACTTTTTCAATTCTTGATCACTTCAAACAAAAATTGTATGGTGCACAAGAAGACACTAACCTCTACGTTATATCAAAACCCCATTTCATGATTTTTGAATTAAGACCTTCAAAGGCTGCACCCACAAAACACGTACCATTTTCGAGGTTTTCTCACTTAGACAATTATAAAAATATTATAAAATTACTAATTTAATTTTTGAAAAATAGTGCCGCACTAGTGCTACGGGTTCTCTACATGGATGTCAATTTTTGTAGCTTGATTCGATCATTTAGGCCCTCAGAGGCTGCACCCACAAAAACATATACCTTATAATTTCCCTGAAAAATAAAAAGTGCCTGTTAAGAAAAATGAAATTTGACATAGCTATGCAAATTTTCGATACATAAAAGTTATATATTCGGAAAGGTGCTTCAATTTTCTACATTTCATGTTTTTTACTCAATGCAAGATATTTTGCATAAGTATCTCAAAAAATCCAAGTAAGTTGAGGGATGCCTGATTTTTCAGGTTTCTATTGCATCTAACGCGCCAAAAAGGTCCATCATCTTCTTGCACTCACCCGAAATTGAATTTTTCATAAAAAAAAAATGTGAATTTATTCTTTAATGTACTTGTTTAAATTGTGAATTTGTACTAGCTAAAATTTCAATTGCTACTCAATCTTTTTTATTATTGACTTTAGAACTGCAAAAAATGCAATTTCAATCACAATATGCATATATCCAAATTGCAATTAATTAACAATTAATCTTCCTCTTGGGGCCCAGCACGTTGGGTCCTAGACGTTCCTTTCCTTCGGGGATCCACTTCAGCAGACAACTGATCATATATTACTGGCTCGTTCCATTCTTCAGGCCATTCCCATACTATATTATCAATCTCTTCCTCAACCAACCTAAACTTTGTTGTCAACCATTGGTTCTGAGGGTCACATCCCAATTTAAGATAGATGTAATGGGGCTTCACAGGGAACTGAATGATATTTCTATATTGTTGTAGAGTTGCAGCTTCCAATATTGTATGTTCATAACATGATGTATGATTGTCTCGACTTGCAAAAAGAACTCCACATTATTGTTTATCGGTCGACGCTTAAGGTTTGTGAACCACAAGTTATGATATCTAGCCCCGTGATAGGGGACATTGATCTCCATCCCCTGGTAAGATGATGTACACATGCCAACAATATTATTTCAAGAGAGGATGTCACCTCCAAATCCTCCATATCCAAGATACCACCTCATCAAAACATGAGCAAAGGATAGATCCATGGAGCAAGGAGTCCATCCATCAATATAGTGGCCTCAAATCTAAGTGCAAGGTCCCCATGATAGGTGACCATCTCCATGAGTATGGAATGCCCCATTATTTAAGAAATAAAGTATAACTATGCATCAAAACATGTTCGAAGAGAGAATACCAAGGAAACGCTCTACTAGATATCATGACCAACCATAGAAATATGTTGTCAATTTTCCAAGAAGCAAGGGCATCCAATAAATGATGTGTGTTATAACTCAAAATATGTGCTAGAAGGGAGGATTTTCCAATGAAAACCGATAATAATTCATCCCTAAATGTGAATCACATCAAATGATCTTAAGCACTCAAATAGAACGCCTCCACATATAATCAAGTCATCCATGCAAGCCAATCACTCCATCAAAAGAGGTAGTCCATGTCATCAAGATACCAAATTAACCCAACAAGTCTAGGGTGATCAATATGTCATGAGAAAGCAGTGTATGAGTGAAATGCGGCACTATCCCCAACATCATGTCATCCCATTGCCAATACTTCATCAAGGAAATATTATTATAACTTTAAACTTAGGGAGACCCGAATTTGATGGTTTCACATTCCATGGATATATAGTGTTAGATAATTGCTAAAAAAGTACTCCAAGCATATCAATGTCACTAAGAGGAGAGCATATCAAGATTGAAATATCACGGAGATCACATCCAAAGCTACTATCAATAGTTCAGAATCTAATGAGAGAAAGAACCCTAGGCCAAAGCTGACATGTACCCCCAATCCATCCAATGAATATATTAACTTGAATATTGAGACTAGAAAATTGAAAAAAGTTTTAGCATGGAAAGTTATTCAATTTTAATGTTATATGCGTGGAATGAGCTAGGATTATAAAAGAATATTTGAATTATAGGTAATTTTTTTTATTTTTTTCAATGTGGTTCACGACCCAAGAGTTCGCTACGTCCATGGATCAAAGCCAAGGGGTCCACCCAAAGGAGCCTCACATTATGGGCATTACTTCAGTGCCTAACCCTGAAGGACCCAAAATTGAACCCCTTACCTTAAACATGTTATGTCTTAGTCCTGGAAGATCCAACAATGTGAGCCACCCCTTGGGGCTAGGTAAAGTTATTTATATATAAGGGTTTGACAACTTATATCATATAATATTTTAGAGTATTATTTATTTTTTTGAAAAATATACATAATTATTTTGAACTTTTTTAAAACCATTTATGAAGATTGGTTGGCACAATCTTGACATTGAAGCATAAATTTTATGCACACTATAATTTATATTAACTTAGCATAATTTGTTTTTTCTTAATTAATGGATAATTTATTTATTTTACTTATATATGTTTGATATGTATCATATAGTGAGATGCTTCAAAGTTTGATGTATAGGAATATGGAAAGTTTTTCATATTCTCCACTCTTTTTATTTAGTATTATACGAATATTTAAAAAAAATTAATAATTGCATTGAAAAAGTGTAGCAAAAATATTTAAATGGGTGTCTCAAATAACATTTATCTCAGTTCTAACTGTTAGAGAAGGGGAAATAAACTTTTCATACAGTAGAGATACAAAAAAAAAAAAAAGTTGAAGTCCTAATTCATTTTCAAAGGTTCAGGTTTTCTCTCTCATGAGATTCAACCTTGTTTAGTGGGGAAAAACTCCTCACTTTTCACCAATGGATCTACGACTTCTTTGAAAAACTTTTTGTATTGTTATAATGAATTATACTAGCATAGACCCAAATCCTAGGCTCTATCAAGCGCCCAGAGGGATCAAATCCCTTGAGGTGCAAACCTCTTCTTAAGTATTGCACTCAAGGAGCTATCAGCTTTGGTGTGTCCTATAGATAGCCAAAAGACACATCTTTTTACTTAAAGTATCCCTATAATATTATTATTATTAAAATTTAATATTATTTATGGCGAACATATAATATTTTTTATTTTGTTAGGAACTAACATTACAACATCTTCCCCATATATGGTTTTAAAACCATGTGCAAGACCCTCCTAAATCCATGGGTTGTTTAAGAAGCCTTGCACATGGTTTCAAAACCATTTGCAAGGCTCTCCTAAACATTTTTTAGCTGATAATTCAATTTTTTATTTTTTATTATTTTGTTAGATAGGAACATTACAACATCTCCTCTATATTGTGTTGTTTTTTAACAAAGGTTGGAAGCATTTTGATTTGAGCTTATGCTGGTTGGCGCAGTGCATATGTGGTTTGGTGCTGCATGACGAAAAACGATATTGCGTGGTAAAAAAAATTTGAGCTTATACTGGTTGGGGCAAATAGTTTTTATGTGCATACGTGCTTTGGTGCTGCGTGAGGAAAAACGATATTGCGTGGTAAAAATAAATTGAGCTTATAGTGGTTGGCGCAAATAGTTTTTATGTGCATATGTGGTTTGGTGCTGCGTGAGGAAAAACGGTATTGCGTGGTGAAAAAAATTCATGCTCTTATTCCTTTCAAAGAACACATTTTATGCTAGTTCATGGTTTCTCATTATTCCACTGAGAGAACACATTTTTCTGGAAGCCGCGAACGCGTTTCTCCCTATTTAGTCAGATGTATTGGAGAAAAGAAATTGTGTACAACAATAACTCAAGGAACATGCAAGTAACCATTCCCATATTTTGGGGGGTGAGAACGTTATGTTCATGAATCACCCAGAAAGCGCATCACATGGAGAATCTGGAGGTTTTTCCAATACTCTGCTGCTTCAACTACCTGCAGCTTGAAACTTTGAATAAATTCGGAAGAAGCCTCTACTTCTTTCCGTAGGCCTGTTGAAGTATCTAGCAATGGCTTTCCGTAAAGAGAATCCACAGGTACCAGAAGAATTGTCAAATCTTGAGGTTCATCAAGGAAGTACACTATGCGTCACAAGAGCTGCTGGGTTCATAGGATCATGGCTTATCATGCGTTTGCTTGGGCTTGGATATATTGTTAGAGAAACTGTGGGAGACACAGGTAGGATTATTAGTATACACATCTCGAACTTAGAACTTTAATGGCAATTATTTGGGTTTGCAGAAGAGAAATAAGAGAAATAGTTATAATTACACTTAATGGTGTTTTTGAATTTAGGTAATAATGTAGAAATGCTAAGTATCTAGGTTTAGGGTTGGTGTGTCCTTTCTATATTTAGTATCAAGAGGTTTTAGATCCACTTTTTATGGATCTAGCTATTGGTTTGTTATGCTAATCTACATCTATATATTTTGTAATCTTTTCACATTAATCAATTGAATTGGTTTGACTATTCCTTTTGTAAGCGAGCCTATGAGCTCTGCTATGTCTGCCTTCTAATTCTTAGTTGGTATAGGAGCCTGTGTGTTGAGATCGGTTACCTTGAGTTGACATTGAAGGAGTCCTTTCCATCACCGTAAAGGAGAAGCCGTCATCTACCAATTGAAAGAGAGCAACCTCTCCTGAGAAGGAGAAGCGATCCCCCCTAAAAGGCTGATCACTGTCGAGAGCGTGGAGAGTCACAGCTCAGTGTGGAGAAACTTTGCAGCATATCAGTTGCCTGGGAGAACACATTAGCCGGTTCCTGGGAGATCACATCAGCGTGGAAGAAACGTGTAGATTGCTGCAACCGCTGATGGTGGGCCTTGTAAGGCCGTTGAACTGAACGCTGCCCATTGCCATTGTAAAGGCTGATATGACAGAGAGGCTGTCCATCACCGTAAGAGAGCAGCGTGTAAGAAGATCGCCCTTCGAGATCGCTGAAGCTTAAAGGTAAGAAGATCAATCAACATGAAGAATCACTGTGGTATCAGCATGGAGATTTGCCGCTGTGATAGCTTCCTGGGAGATCTGCGTGCAGAGTAAGATCATAGCATGGAGAGCTTGATCACCGTCTTGAGATATTGTCCCGCTAAAGAGTTGCGTTGAGATCATGTGATAGTGCATTTGCGTTGGAACTAAACGCTGGAGAACCGGGTGAGCCATAAGGCTTATTTATTCATTTTTTTTCCCTTGAGAATTTGGCACCGCCTCTAAGCTGGACGGTAGGAGCTGTGCCTCCACCAAATTTGCAAAAGAAGAGCGGTAGAATCGCTTATCCACCAAAGGAGAAGAGCGGTGGCAACAGTGAAGTTGTGAAGTGGAAGATCGGTGCTCAAGCCAGCTCTTACACCGATATCTGGCACCGCCCCCAGAAATGCTTGTTCTTTTTGTCACAGGTGCGGTTCTCAAATTTTCTTCTCTGGTTGTATAAAAATCAGCTCTTCAGATAAGCCAGAACAAGGTACAATGGCAAATCCACCTCTTGCTGATACGTTTATCAATGAAGCATCCAAATTAAACAGTGAAAATTATGTAAATTGGAAATTTAAGATGATGACTGTGCTTGAATCAACTAATGCGTGGTCGATTGTGACCAAAGATGAGCCGAGGCCTGCAACTGCCGCATTGCTTTCGGACTGGAATTAGCGGGAGTTGAAAGAAAACTGACTTTGAGGATGTCTATCAAAGATAACATCATTCCGCATATAAAAAATTGTACGATATCCAAGGCAACATGGGATAAGCTCAAAGGCCTGTATCAAACAATTGATGCAAATCGGATTTTTGTTTCTCAAAACCAAATTGTAGTCAATCAAGATGGAGGCTAATGAAGGGGTAAGAAAATTTATTTCTCACATTAAAAAACTCAGTGATAAATTGGGTGACATAAGTGAACTTGTTGAAAGTTCTGATTTAGTAATAGTCATTGTAAAAGGATTAATGTTAGACTATAAAGTGTTTATCTCAGCACTTGTAGGGAGAAAGAAACCCCCAAATTTTGAAGAACTTATAGGGATTCTAATCCAAGAAGAAGAACGAATGAAGAACTATGATCTGGATGTTGGAGGTCCAGTTTTAGCACTGATGGCGAGAGGTCGATATCCACATAGAGGCAAACCATGGAGCAGACCATGCAATGGAGACAGAAACAAACATTGGAATGGAGACAGAGGCAGATTTCATAAAAAACACAAAGGTATGGCTCATACTGATTCTGATAGAAATAATGTAGATGGTCATCATTCGGGAGAACCAAGACACCTCAATAGAAATCATTATCAGAAGAAATTCTATATAAATAGAAACTACAATGGAAAATTTTCAAATAGAGACACCTCTGAAATTAATGACTTTAAAAATCTGAGATTATTTATTTCTGAAGATGCTCTCTCTGTTGAGACAGACGATGAGAATGCATGGTTCATAGATTCAGGTGCATCTGCACATATGTCTTGTAAGAGAGAATGGTTCGATGAATACAATGAGAAACATGATGGCACTCATATCTATTTAGGAGATAATATGTCACACCGAGTGTAGGGTTATGGAATAATAAAAGTGAAATTATCTAATGGTCAATTGAGACAGATTCATAATGTCATGTATGTGCTCGACACTAAGAAAATTTAATATCTGTTTCAACCATAACCGAGAATGACCTAAAGGTAGAGTTTGGCAAGTACCAGTTCCATATCAAAGACATTCGAAACCACTTCAAGATTGTTGCTACAGGTTCAAGATGTGGAGGACTGTACAAGCTGGATGTGAGCAAAGACGGTCATCAAGCACTTGCATCCACTTTAATCACCAGAGAGGAACTTTGACACCAAAGGTATGGCCACATTAACCACCATGATCTTGTATTACTTCAAAAGAAATCTATGGTTGAAGGTTTGTATGTAATAAAGAATGAACATTTAGAATGTAGTGCATGTGCACTTGGCAAACAACATCGAAATGAATTCCCAATACATCAAGAAAAGAGGCAAACTGGTCTGCTTGAATTAATTCATACAGACTTATGTGGACCTATGCAAACTAGATATTTAGGAGGTGCATCATATTTTCTGACATTTATTGATGATAGATCTAGATACACATGGGTGTACTTCATAAGGAGGAAAGGAGATGTATTTGAATACTTCAAGGAGTTTAGAACTATGATTGAAAAGCAAACAAAAAAATGCATTAAAATTCTCAGATTCGACAATGGTGGAGAGTACGTGTCTGGAGCTTTCAAGAAATACTGTAAGGAGAATGGTATCCAACAACACTTTACAGTACCGCAAACTCCTCGGCAAAATGGGATAGTAGAACGAAAGAACATAACATTAGTTGAATGTGCACGCAACATGCTACAAGGTAAGCAAATTTTGAATGGTTTTTGGGCAGAAGCTATGAATACTGCTGTATATTTGAAAAATATCAGTCTGACAAAGAAATTAGAATTTCAAACACCATTTGAGGTTTTCAATGGATATAAACCACATGTTAAGCATCTACAAATCTTTGGTTGTAAAGCATTTTCCCACATACCAAAAGATGATAGGAGAAAACTAGATGCTAAATCACTTGAATATGTCTTTGTTGGGTATTGCAATGATCACAAATCCTATAAGTTGTTTCATCCTAGCACTCATAAATTAATTTCTAGTAGATATGTGGTGTTCCATGAACATACAGATACAAGTAACAAAATATAACAAGGGCATAGTGTGACTAATAATGATGAATATGTCAAGTTAAACTCAATAGTTCAAGAGCAAGAAGTGGAAGAGCCACAAGAGAAGCAGGCGGAACAGAATAGCAACAGCAGCAGTGAAAGAAGTAGAAGCAACAGTGAAAGTAGCAGAAGCAGAATGAGTACTTCTACAAGTTCAGAGGAAGACACAACAGAAATCAGAAGGATTATGGATGGAACCCCTACAGGTAATTTAATACCAAGAAGGTCAACAAGACAGATTTGCCCCCCTCCAAGGTACAATGATTATGCTCTAACGTCTAATTTAACGAATATCAGTGAACCAATGAATTACAAACAAGCCAAAGATAAAGCACAATGGGTTGAAACAATGAATGAAGAATATAACTCAATTATGAAAAATCAGACTTCGGAATTGACTGAGTTACTAGAGGATAAGACACCCATAGGCTGTAAATGGTTGTTTAAATATAAGCTTAAATCAGATGGTAGCATAGAAATATTTAAAGCAAGACTAGTAGCAAAAGGCTATACACAAAATGAGGGAATTGACTTTGATGATACTTTTGCACCAGTAGCAAAACTAAACACAATTAGAATTTTGGTTGCATTAGCCACTGCACATAAATGGAAAATCCATCAATTAGATGTAAAATCTGCTTTCCTAAATGGTGATTTAAAAGAATAAGTCTACTTAATTTAGCCTGAAGGCTTTGTATAGAAAGGATAAGAACATCTTGTATGTAAACTAAAGAAAGCTATCTATGGATTAAAACAGGCTCTTAGGTCATGGTACATAAAGATTGATACCTTCTTTAATCAGAAAGGGTTTGTTAAAAACAAAAGTGACCCTAACCTTTATATGAAGAAAGATAAGGAAGGAAATATTTGTTTGATATCTTTATATGTAGATGAACTTATCATTACAGGGAATGCATGTAAGTTGATTACATAAATAAAAAATCAACTGTCACAAGAGTTTGAAATGAAAGATCTTGGAGAATTACATTACTGTTTGGGACTTGAGGTTTGGAGAGAATATGGCAAAACAATGATCACTCAAAGTAAGTGTGTGAGGGAAATATTGAATAGATTCAACATGAGTGATTGCAAAGTATCAACAATTCCTTTAGAATAGAATGTGAAGTTATGCAATCAAGATGGATCAAAAAATGCAGATGGTACTTTGTATCGACAGTTGGTGGAAAGCCTGAATTATCTCACTATCACAAGGTCATATATATCTTATGCAATCAACATTTTGAGCCAGTTCATGGCTAAACCAAATGAGAGCCATTGGATAGTAGCAAAGAAAGTCCCTACATATCTGAAAGGGACAATGAACTTTGGTCTTTTATACACTGATAAGTTTGATGTTCAACTGGCAGGTTTTTCTAATTTTGATTGGGCAGGAAATCCAGATGACAGAAGATCTACTACAGGATATGCATTCAACATTGGATCCGGAGTTGTATCATGGAGCAACAAGAAACAACCAACTATTTGTCTATCATCCACAGAAGCTGAATACAAAGCCATGTCTAGTGCAACATGTGAAGCTGTCTGGTTGAGGAGGATTCTTGAAGACATTGGAGAAAAACAAACAAAACCCACAAAAGTACATTGTGATAATCAAAGTGCAGTCAAATTGGCACACAACCCTGTTTATCATGAAAGGACAAAACACATTAAACTGCAACATCATTTTATCAGAGAAAAGATTGAGTCTAAGGAAATTAAACTTATTTATTGTAATACAAGTGATAATGTCGCCGACAGATTTACCAAACCTGTTGGCAATATTCACTTTGAGATCCTTAGGCAGAAATTAGGTGTTGTAGAAAATCCATTTCTACATTAAGGGGGGATGTTGGAATAATGTAGAAATGCTTGCCGAGTATCTAGGTTTAGGGTTGATGTGTCCTTTCTATATTTAGTATGAAGAGGTTTCAGATCCACTTCTTATGGATCTAGCTGTTGGTTTGTTATGTTAAGCTACATCTATATATTGTAATCTTTTCACATTAATCAATTGAATTGGTTTGACCATTCCTTGTGTAAGCGAGCCTATGAGCTATGCTCTGTCTGCCTTCTAATTCTTAGTATACCATGATCAAGACATTAGAGGAAATTTGAGGTCTAAAATGGGCCTCCTATGGAAAATAATAAAATAATAGTTATTAATTTTGGAGGAAGAATGAAAAAACTACTTTTTTTGTTTGTATTTTTGACATATCTCCTTGTGTTTTTACTCAAATTCTGAGCAGAAGAGCTCGTTAGATGTAGAATTTAATTCTGCATCCAGCGAGTACCCACACTGCATACTTTTGATAGACCCATCTACCCCAAAATCAATAAATAATTGAAAAAACGTGATGATGACATCATCATTACGTTTTTTCAAGTATTTCTTGTTTTTGGGATAGAGGGGTCTGTCAAAAGTATGCAGTGTGGGTACTCGCTGGATGCAGAATTAAATTCTACATCTAACGAGCTCTTCTGCTCAGAATTTGAGTAAAAACACAAGGAGATATGTCAAAAATACGAACAAAAAAAATAGTTTTCTTTTATGACAAATATTTCAATTCAACTATTATGGTTGACTCATTTTATTGAAATTTCACTGGTTCTTGAATTCCAACTCACAAATTTTTTTGTTGGCATGTTTTCTTATAAGGCCCATTTTAGACCCCAAATTTCTTCTAATGCGAAGCATCTGTTGGATCTGCCTGGGGTGAAGGAGAGATTGATGCTCAGGAAAGTAGATTTGGATGACGAAGGAAGCTTTGACGTCGCCATTAATATGAGGGCGTTTTCCATGTTGCCACTCCAATGGATTTCGAGTCCCATGATCTTGAGGTTTGAGGCGTCTCTTTTGTTCTTTTATATATATTTTAATCTTAACTGTACTTAGCTGGGCTGGGCATTGGATCGATTTAGTGATATGACCATGGATTTGGAATCCATGTATGAAAAACGAGGTAATAAAGCCCACAGTCAATGGAATGTTGAATGTGTTGAGATCGTGTGGGAAAACCAAATCTGTCAAGCGAGTTGTTTTCACGTCATCTGCTGGGACTACGTTTTTTTCTGATGATCATGGACAACCAGGCAAAATATATGATTAAACCTGTTGGACTAATGTAGACATTTGTAGGCGTGTAAAGATGACTAGACACATAAAGATGACTGCGTGGGTAAGACCATTGTCTCTGATTGTATTTTTAGGGTTTTTTATAGGTTTGTGGAGATATTCCTTCTCTTTGTTGCAGATTGATATTTTATAACTTTTTGTACTTTTTCAAAATACAAGTCGTTTTGTTTTCATTTTTATGAGCCAGAAAATATATTCTTTTTTGAGCCAAAAAAACTTTCTTAAATACAAACTTAACCATTTTTATAAAATATAATATATTGTTTATTACTTTTATATTATATATATAAAGTATTGTTTATTATTTCTTAATAATTTTTAAATATTTTATTGAAAATGAAATTTTATTTTATTTAATTTTATTTATATTAAATTAATTATTATGTATTTTGAATGATAATAATTGTAAAATGATTTTCCAAAATGATTCTTTTTTCAAAAAGATTTTAAATTTATTATCTTTGTGAATTTAACTTATGAAAAATTTCACCAGTTCACTGTTATATGTCCGCCAAAACATCATGTCTTTACTCCAATCTCTACCCATGAAAACTTGTGCAACTTTTGTCATCCAACTTTTGTCATCCGATGCAGGCCTGGAAATTGAGGTTCCACATAAATTTTTTCTCATTTTTACAAGTACTTGACATGTAAGTTTGTTATGAACTCTAAAAAATTATTTAAAACGTCTATTTGACATTTATAAATTTAGATATCTCGTTAAAATTTTTAATACCTATATAAACTACTAAAACTTAGCCAACAATTATTAGCCATTGTGTTGGGTCACCTTTTTATTTTATTGTATGTGTATTGTATTTATTTATATTTTGTGTTTCTAATTGTATGATTTGTCTTCCACTGTGTGGCTTTAGATTTTTTCAAAGAGAATCTCTAAAAAAAATTTCTTTAAAATTTTATTTACTATAAATAAATTGACAGTCAACAAAATTAGTTAAACCCTCAAATGATAGGCACTAAAAACTTGAAACCGTCATTAAATTTTTATTAACAGGCACAAAAAACAGGCACAAGAAAATTGAATTTCTAGGCCTGATCAGATGTTTCAAATAGTTCCCACCATTGTACAATTTCTTACATACATCTATATCTCGTAATGATTCCCACATATATACATATTCCATAATGATTCATATTTACCTAATCGATTAAGCATTAGAACTTGCACAAATTAGCATAACATAAATTATGCTACTTAACTGTTTAGAAAATACACAGATTAGGAAGACTCAAATGTGTGTTAACCATGTTCTCCCTGTAGAGCTCTTTCTTTATCTTCATGCTTCTCTTAATAAAAAGAATGAGACCGGTTCATTTCATTCATTTGAATTTTGAATTTAAAAACAAGCATCCCATCCAGGCCTCGAATTTGATGTTCTAAAAAATGATTTTTTTCATTTTTATACGTATTTGACATGTAATTTTTTTTATAAACACGTTTGAAAAGTTAATTTGACTTTTATGAATTTAGATCACCTTTAATTTTTTTTTAATACTTATGTTAACTACTAAAACTTAGCTAACAGTAATTTCTAGTTAATCCGTGTATGTGTATTGTATTTATTTATATTTTGTGTTTCTAATTATATTATTAGTCTTCAGTGCTAAGCCTTAAAATTTTCTCCTTTAAAATTTTATAATTTACTTAATTAGCAAATTTCTATATAAATATTTTACTCATATTTATATATAATATAAATAAATTATTTTATTCATATTTATATATAATATTAAAAATAAACTGACACTCAACAAAATTGGTTAAACTTTCAAATAATAAACATGAAAAACTTGAAACCGTCGTTAAAATTTTATTGAGAGGCACAAGAAAATTGAATTTCCAAGTCTGATCCCATCTCATTTACTGATTGAAAGTGCAAGGAGGATCCGTCCATATCATAGAAACAAATACCTGCGGTGACACGTAATCCTTTCTTTGAATGTGCAATCGAGATAAGGATATATCTAATTTTGATATATCCTTTCACCCTAATTTCGATATATCTAATTGTTCTTTCTTCAAAATCTTATCGTTGTAACTTGAATATCCTTCCGAATTTTATCACGTTGCACTGCTTAGCCTTGCTTGGGAAATGGGTGTATAAATTTATAAATAGCTTGGTCGTTTGGAGTAATTGAAAAGGTCAGTGGTCTTTGGTGCGCACTACATTCAACGCGGATTACTTGGTTGTCACGTTGTTTTGTAGTCTTCCCTGCAATGGAGAAAGTATTAATAAAAGACTCCAGGTGTGCATTTTTACAGTTGTTAAGTGATATTTTCTTCAATGCAAAGACTGGAGCGCTGCGATAGGTATCAAACAGCTGTGTCATGTGGAAATCTTGATCCATTTAGAGTTGTTAAGTGATACTCTGTTTGAATTCAAAGTCTGGAGCGCTGAGAGTAGGTTGCAACCAGCTTTGTCATGTGGAAATCTTGATCCATTTAGAGTTGTTAAGTGATACTCTGTTTGAATTCAAAGCCTGGAGCCCTGAGAGTAGGTTGCAACCAGCTGTGTCATGTGGAAATCTTGATCCATTTAGAGTTGTTAAGTGATACTCTGTTTGAATTCAAAGCCTCGAGCGCTGAGAGTAGGTTGCAACCAGCTGTGTCATGTGGAAATCTTGATCCATTTATTGTTGTTAAGTGATACTTTGTTTGAATTCAAAGCCTGGAGCGCTGAGAGTAGGTTGCAACCAGCTGTGTCATGTGGAAATCTTGATCCATTTAGAGTTGTTAAGTGATACTTTGTTTGAATTCAAAGCCTGGAGCGCTGAGAGTAGGTTGCAACCAGCTGTGTCATGTGGAAATCTTGATCCTTTAAGGCACAAATGTAAACTTTCTACAGTTTCAGGGTGGATTCGACGATACTTACTCTCTCTTATTTGAAGAAGTGCATTTCGATCCACATGAGAAAACGAGAAAGTGAATGCAACCATTAAATAAAAAAGTGAATACAGTTTGTGAGTTATCGCATATACAAAAGTCTGTCAAAGTTTGTGAGTTATCACATGCATAAAATTCTCTCAATGTCGTTGAGGTGGGAGTCCATGCGAGACGATCTCAGGTTCAATCTCAATACCTCATGTAAATGGGAAGTAGCTTCCTTATGTGTTATGTTTAATGTCACATTAAAAAGTTGAAGCAATATTTATAATAAATTTTAAATTTATTTTATAAATAAATATTAAAAATATTAAATTTTTTTAGTGTTTAAATTATGTTTTTGAATTTATAAATGGATTTAGCATCTTCAAATTGTTAAAGAAAACAACCTTTTTCATTATTAGACCAAATGTATTTATAGGATTACATAACAACAAAACCATGGGTCATCAAATACTATCGGCCACTAATTCTATTTAATGTGATTAATGTGACCAACTCAACTACACAATTAACTAACTAATTAATTGAAATCGAAATCAGGGACCTGGAACCCCCCTAAATTTGCTTCCGATTCAGTCTCAGAGGATGAGGAATAGGGAGCAAATTTATTAAGCTCGGGATGAACTGAAACATCTGAATCACTAGGAGAGTCAGATTCAGTGTCTTCAGGAAGATAGAGATATTCACCAGAAGGCTGTTCTTCTGCTTCTGGGTGATCCCACCAGCGAGAATCAAGATTATCGCAGAAAGCTGCAAGCTTGGGCTTGCTCTTCTTCTTTGGGCACTTGCTTGCCCAATGACCAGGCTTACCACAGAGGAAACAATTCTTATCAGTGGCCTGGTAAGAACGACGTTTGATAAACTTTCGAGGTTTATACTTTGGAGGCCGAGACTGCCTGGAGTGATACTTTTGCTTTCGAGAAAACTTTAAGGGTTTATCCGGATAATGGTATCTCGGTTCACTGGAATAGAAACACTTTTTCTTTTTCTTTGAATGACATTTACAGGAAGATTGTAAATGTCCACGGTTGTGTGCACCACAACCCCAATCAGGCATTTGGGCGACATTTTTGCAGAAGGACGGTGTAAACATGTCCTGATGCCGCTTAAAATCTTTCTCCACTCTTTTAGACAGGCAATGTTCCTGCCATGTTTCCATGATATATTGGTGAAGCTGGGCAATGGAAAGATTCTGATAAGTCAGATGTTTATCTTTCATGAACTTTTCCACTGCATCTGGAACGTGTCCAGGGAAACTTTGCAGATAGTGCTTTAAATAAGCTGGATCATTAGCCTTTCCTGTAGAAATTAATGACTTCTGCATGTAACAAAAATACTGCCGTGCTTGTGACAGATTGCACAGTCTATCCGTCATGAATAATGAAGCATAATGATCGGTCATATCACCGTTATCTTCCCCATAAAACTGCTTTATGAGGGCTTTCAGTATCTGCTGATCTGCATCTCGAGCTGCAAGCATATTATTCTTTGCATGTTGGGGCAAATGTCTCCACCATTCGGCTGCAAGACCGGAAAATCCTGCAACTATGTGATTTGCAAGATACAGGCTAGTCAGAGAGGCATCTCTGGTTCTCTGAGCAATGGTCCAATTCTGAAGAAGATTAAGGGCGGCCTTAATTTACTCACGACTCTGACAACCTATGTTCAAGACTGGATGGTCTGGCATCTGAGATATTAGGTTGTTCATGGAAGTAACACCAAAGTTGGTGTGAAACTTCAGACCAATGGATGCTGAGGGCATAGCTGTATCCATTTCTGGGAGCGCTGACTCTGGATTTTCAGGTTCAGATTTAATAAACACATGACCAGAGGATTGTCCTGAAAACATCTGCAAATCGTAATATTTGGGCTCTAAGGCAGGTGGTAGTTCTTTGATGGCTTTTACCCAGCCACGTAGATTTTCAAACTCAGCTTCGCTCTGACCAAAATCAAAGTCAGACTTATTTGGATCTCTTTTAGGGACATGGAACATCCCGAATGAGAAACTCCGCTCGAGTGGAGGAGTGGTGGATTTCTTCTTGGTATTATAACCTTGCAATACTAAGGCTATGGCTTCTTGGCTGACTTCTGGAGCTTTCTTCTTTTTCAATCTTTCACTAGCAATCAAAAGCTCTTCTATTTTCTGAAGTCGGCGCTCAATCCTATCTGCTGCTTTAGTAACAACATCTTTTATTTCTGTTGTGTCTGATAGTAGATGGTCTATCAGACCAAGCTTGGCTTCAACTGCAGATATCTGATCTTTTTCTTCAGCCATGGCGCTACACAGTTTAAGAAGATCTAGAGCAACCTCATCTAGATTCTTAGTAGTCAATCTGTTCTCAGATTTCCCCAGTTTGCAAGTTTGGCTTCATCGGAAACAGATTCATCTGCTTCGGAGGATTTGACAGGTAAGAACTCTTTCTTAACTGAGCCATCAATTGAGAACTATCTGAAAGGAAGATCTGGAAGATTCCTACCCGGAAAGTAGGACTTCTGGTTATGACTGTTTGTAGTTTCTACTGCGCTGTTTTCTCTAGGCAGGTTTATTGAGAACATCCCAAGCCTAGGCTTATTTTTATAATGCTGAATTCTTTCTATGTTTTTTCTGCAGGTGGGACAGTCTAAATGCTAGCCACGGTGTTCATTAAAGCCAAGTCTAGAATGCGAAGATTTAGAATGTACAGAAGCTGGTATGCTACGGGAACTAGATACAGAAGATGATCTAGAGAAATTATTTACAAGAGCAAGATCTGGTTCATGGGATCTAAAAGAGTTAGAATTTCTATCAAACTTCAAAGGTCTGGAGATAAGAGATTGTCGTGTAGCCTCAAAATTTCTAAGCTCGTTATATTTTATCTCCCATTGCTAGGGATACTTTATAGACGTCCAGTCAAAAGTGACAGGCTGAGCTTGCTTAGAATGGTCGTGTTCCACCACGCTATGCAGGTGTGAACTCTGATTGACCTTCTTTTGTAAAGGAGGCATGGTATCATTGCCAAACCTTATGCAGACTAAACTATTTAGCTGAAGGATGTGGGAACCAGTCATCATACTGAAGCCTTGAGGAAGAATATAGGCTTTCAGGAGGTCATATATGTGCGGGTCGTCAAGACTAACAGAATACTTAGGGAAAATAGTACCAAAAGCAGGGCCATTGTGCATGGGTGTTGTGAAACCACCAACAATTGCATGTGCAAAATCTGTATGTCTGGTGTCAATAGCAACACAGAGAGAAGAAATAGGTAAAAACGGACGAACAAGAGGATTCAAACCTAAACGAATAGCTCCTAGATGAGCATATTTATAACCTTTTGTTTTTGCCCAATCAATCTGAGCTTTATCTAACAGATTTATATGCACAGGGTCTTGAGAATCAGTAAACGAAATATCTACAGAAGATACTTTTATTTGTGAACAAGCAAAATAATTCCAACCAGTTAACTTATACACTTCGCGTGGAAGAATCTCAGGCAACTGCCAATCAGCTGAGGGATTGGAGTTATCTATATGGATGATGGAAGAATCTGATGTAGAGGTGGAGCATTCTGCGAACGATGAGCGCCTCTCTGCAAGAGATACTTCATTGTTCCCATCCTGCTGACAGTCTAATTTATTGTGTGTAGCAACATCCATTGTGGGATCCATTTCTAAGGGTTCAGTCACACTTTTAGGTCTTCAAACGGGATTTACGGTGCCTCAATCACTAACGGCTATTACCCTGACACGACCTCTTAGACACCCTTTGGATTTCCTACAATTGCTCAATTGGTCATTTCCACCAATCTACGGGGAGTGTTACTAATTAGACATGCATCAACAAAATAGTAAACAGTGTAGCATAGTGCAGTAAGCTTACTGTTAATTGCAGAATTACTATTCCTCGGCTTTTACTGTTCTCTGGCTCTGATACCAACTCGGCCGCAGGATCAAAAACAACAAACTAAGCTTCTCCACTTGAAGTGTTATCACGGATAATATCACACAACTCACGTTTAAGCAAACGACTTATAACAGAGATAAGCAAAATACAGACGGAGATGACAATTGTTATTATAACAGTGAGATGAACATACATGATGTAGATTACAGACACTTGCAGATAGCCTTCGTATTGCGAAGGTCGGAACTGCGTAAACATACAACTCCTAGATCAAGATTTTGATGAGATCTTATACCAGAATGGCAATTCTCAGAGCATACGTGCTTGATTTACAGACTCAAACTAGAACATTCAAGAGGAGCATTATCTGATGCTATCTCCACTCACTCTTGGACTCAATCTTAAGACACAGATGTCTTCAAGCAATTTTGATGCGATGATTTAGCACGAAGCCATGACGCAGAGCATACTA
The DNA here is from genome assembly GCA_001517045.1 of Pseudotsuga menziesii. Taxonomy (NCBI): domain Eukaryota; kingdom Viridiplantae; phylum Streptophyta; class Pinopsida; order Pinales; family Pinaceae; genus Pseudotsuga; species Pseudotsuga menziesii. The sequence goes on along the minus strand of LPNX010789747.1, from coordinate 62,787 downwards.
AGCCTTTCAGACTTACAGACTTAGACTAAGAAGTCGAGCGGACTACTTGCTCAAGACTCCAGACACTCAGACTTGCAGAGCTCACTACTAGCTCAATGCGACTCAATGACCCAAATGACCCGATGATCTCAAATGAGCCCGAGGGGTCTTATTTATACAAACTCAGTCGGTCACCCGGTGACAATGGACTGGCATCTACCGGTCGAAAAGCAGATCCGGTTACCAAAACCTACACTAATGGGTCAAAACTGAATCATCTAAGGCGACAGGTGGGGACAACCACTGTCGTTATCTCGTCCCTTAACTGGCCAGAGGCATTACGGGGACCCAGAATCTTCTGTCATGGCCGACAGACTTTAGACAAAGTACAAAGTGGAGCATTAACTGGCCCATGTCAGTTTATTCCCTACACTAATACACAAACAAGCATTAATCCGGCCGTCGTCAGAAACAATGTCAGACAATCCTGGCTGACTTAGGCTTCAGAGGGTCCACCACTGCTTTTTCAGTCGTATGGGTCCCGTCCTTGTAGCATGGCGTCTATCTCAGAGTCATCAGAGTCATACTCATGACGTCCGAATAGCACATCTTCATCTAGCTGCTCATAAGGTACAGGAGACGGAGGTGGATACAAGAACTGGCCGAAACATCTTTCAATATCTGATCCTTTGAATAAAGGGTTCGGCTCGCATATGAAATCTCTTTTGAAAAGGGATTTAACTTTATAGTCCAGTGGAATTTCTCTGGTTGTAATTCTGGACTCTATATGCTCACCAGCAATAGATCTTTTGATAAACTTTTGCTGAACATAAATTCTATTTCCAAGTGGTTCAAATGTTCCACCTTCATGGATCAGTCTGAACTTAAACCATTGGAAATTCTGATGAGCCACTTCAAGATCGGCTTTAAGATGCAGAATGAAATTTGCACGCCAATTTTTCCAATCATTTCTTGGACAGAAGGTATCCAAGAAAACATCAGTCCACCCAGACCAAGTTTGGTTGTATGCTAAATCAACGGGGTCTGCGCAGATGATGATGTTGCCTCTTTCTCTGCAGTATTGGAGAATAAGGTTGTATGATGTCTAGGTGAGACGTCCATCACACAGATCAACATATTTTTCTCCATCTTTATCCTCACCAATCCATAATTCTTGGCATTCAGAGATCTTTGAAGCTGCATCTGCAAAGCTCTGGAATGCTTCTTTCTCCCACCGCTCTAGGATTTCTAGCTTACATGGCGATGTCTGGATATTTTTTATCAAGGTGAGCTGCAAGAATCTTTTTGCTTCATCCACTGAAGCATACTCCAAAGAATCGATTCAAACTTCTTTGGGGAAGGTATTGTCCCAAGGCAGGATGAACAATCCTTCTTTCTGGATCAGCTCTTCAAGTGTCTTTGGTGCATGAGCGATCCTTTCTTCTGCTGCAACTACTTCTGCAGTAGTTGGCGGGCTACCACGGCTGTAGAGGCGTTCATATACTTCTTTTCTCATCTGAGCCTCTGTCATAGGAGCTTTTCCTTTTGCAGGATCCCTTAAGGGATCATTCTGTTCATCACCATCTCCTGAACTGCTATTTCCGGTAGAAAACATCTTTAAGGCCTTCGGCTCTGTCTTCTGTGCTGATTCCTTGGTTAACATATCAGCCAAGCAATTTAAGTAACCTGGCTTATAAACAATTTCATAATCAAAAGAAATTAACCAAGAAAACCATTTTAAGTTCTACTAGAGTTTTCAGCCATTAAACTCTCATTCTTGAATATGCCAGGCATGATCTTCAAGTCTTTTCTGATGATGAATTTTACAGGCTTCAAAAACAACTTGAAATGCATAACAGTTTTCTTCACAGCCAAAATTTCTTTATGGTTCGACGAGTAGTTGACCTCGGCTCCTTTAAACGCACCAGACCCATAGCCACAAATATTTTCTCTGCCATTAATGGATTCCAACAGGACACCACCCCATGTAGATGAAGAGGCATCTGTCTCGATGATGAGTTGGCCATTACCAGTAGGCAAAGAGAGGGGAGGCAGTTCTGTAACTTTTAACTTTATCTTCCGAACTGCATCAGACATTTCTGCAAACCATTTTGGTGGATCTTTCTTCAGTCTTTTTTGCAGAACTTTAATATCTTCGGCCTGTCCTTTGTAGAAGGGCCGAATGTAATTCAGAGATCCTAAGAATCTCTGCAACTGTGTCTTGTCTAAGATTTCATCTGGAAATTTCTCAAAGCATGACAAGACATGATTCTGAAGGATTATCTGTCCTTTCTTAATCTTGAATCCCAAGAATTCAATCTCTGTTTTTCCGATCTCCATCTTCGGCTTGGACAGAACTAATCCATGCTTGTATACTAATTCGTAGAATTTCTGCAAATGCTTTAGGTGTTCCTGCAGACTGTGAGAGAAAATTAGTATGTCATCAATATAAACTAATGCCCAGTTATATTCTCTGAAAATGTCCTCCATACGCTTTTGGAACTCGGAGGGGGCATTGTTTATCCCGAATGGAAGCACTCTCCATTGATACTGGCCTCTGGGTACCATGAATGCTGTCTTGAATCTATCTTCAGCTTTAATCCCGATCTGGTAAAATCCAGACTTCATGTCGAACTTGCTGAAGATCATGCAGCCTGATATTCTTTGCAGGAGGCTGGCTTTATTTGGAAGAGGGTAGCGAACCTTTTGTAATGAAATATTCAGTGGTTTATAATTTACCACTAACTGCGGCTTACCTCTCTTTTGCTCAGAATGTTTGTTAACAACAAACTCTCTACATGCCCATGGACTCTTGGCCGGCTCTATCAAACCCTTTTGTAATAGTTCTTGGACTTCTGAATCACAGAACTTAACTTCAGATGGTGACATCAAAGCTGCTGAAGCTTTCATAGGTCTGATCTTCTGGTTCGGATCATAGGGCAGTGAGACGAAGTATTGTTCTCTGGTCCAAAATGCATTTGGACTATCTGAGCAACAATCTTTACGAAGCTTCTCAGAAATCTCCTTAAGAGCTTTCTCACCATGCAATTCTGAGAAGACTAAACTGCGCTCCATTTTCATGAGCTGAGCAGTGTTAGGGAACTGTACAGGCAACGACTCAGGAATAGGAAATTTGGATGGAGCTTGAAAAGACAAAGGAAACTTAACAAACTTGTTATCAAATGTACAGATGAAGGTTTTCTTATTATGGTTAACAAAATACGGGCTAACCTGATGGAGAAAGTTAGATCCTAAAACCACATCTTCACTCATGTCATCCATTCTATATATAGTCAACTTTCTACAGACATTTTGGAAATTTACAGTTACTTCGGCTTTGGCCTGTAGACGTATGGGTGCTCCATTAATGGATGTTCTGCCATCAATAGTATTTTCCCAGTAGTAACTAGGAAGGGCTGAACCTCGAGCAAGATTGACTTGACAACCAGAATCTATCATACAAGCGAGAGTATATGGGTTATATTCACAAGGTCGAAAAGAGACAGGAATAAACAATTTCGGACCTGACAGCATAGACAGACTGATAAGACGCTGTTGAGGAGGCGGAGAGGAAGGGGGAGACTGTTCTGGTGTTTCTTCCTTTTCTTCTATGCAATCAGTATTTAATGCACTCTCATAGTGCTTACTGAGATCATTGTCCGATGATTGATCTCGTTCAATTTGAATCACCTTGACTTCTCTCTTCAAGTCTTCTATCTTCTTGCAAAGTTCTCTTAGTTCTTCTTGTCTTTCTCTGATCTCTAATCTCAGCTTTGCTTCTCGGCTTCTTCTGAAACTCTGTCTTTCTTTATGCCCTTCAGGATAATTCTTGTACAGATTTGCAGGGCTGTATGATACAGAGCTTTCATATTCTATTTTCTGTTTCCCTTTACAGGCTTCTAGCTGCTTCATTAATTGCTTCTTCTTTTCACTGAGATAACTACGTTTAGGAAACTGATAGGGCTCAAGCTCGGAAAGCCTGAGGTCATAAGCAGCAATCTCCTTTTCTAATTCCTGTTGTTTAGCTGGAGAGGAAAACATGAAAATGTTAAACATATTTAGGCTGAAATCGAAATCAGATAATTCTTAACACACCCCCTTAATCTCAACTAGAACAATACATTCAACACTATCAATGCAAAATGATCCCTTCTGGTCTATGTCTCAGCTAGGCTTACATTTAATTTAAAAGCTTTATCTTCATTTTCTTCCTTGAAGTGTACTTGGAATTCTTCTTCTTTTACTTCTAGATCTTGATGCTAAGTAGTTGTTCTTCAATGTCTTCTGTAGCTTTTGGAATATAGTGCAAGTCTTCTTCTATTTCAACATGATTTTTCTCGTTGTCTATTTTACCTGCACACTGAAAATTTATGTCAGGAAAAATATGAATATATTTCATCTTTTCTTGGAGAGCATTCACATCTTGGTGTTGTTCATCAATGGCAACTACTTCATTATTGAATTCTTCATTTGCTTGTACACACTGTTCATCGTTCACTGCTTCTTCAAAAATTGTGAGCTGGAAAGAAAACAAAGCATACTGTAGATGCTCATCACTAACAAGAGTCTGCTCATAGATCTCCCTCAAAATTCTGGTTTTCTGGTTTTGGGGTGGGCTCCATGTTGTTGTTTCTTTTCTGTTGCTATCAATTGGTTGTTGCTCATTCTCAGCAACTATTGCAGCTTCTATGACTTGGTGCTATTAACCGTCTCTTGATCAAAGAGACTATCTCTCATATCATTGAGTACAATTAAACTTACGGGTTTTCTTTCACTGTCATCATCAAACATAACTAGATCAACATCCTTTGCTGGGATTACATGATCACTAGCTTCCTCATAGACATAATAATCTTGACTGTCTTCCACTTCAATGTGGGATTCCTCGTGCTTTGCGTGACTTGCAAAGTCATCTTCCTCTACAGTTAGTTCCTCACTAAACACTTCTTTCAGTGTATCCCATGCTCTCTTTGGAGTATCTACTTCTACAATGTAATGAAATAAGGAATAGTCTATACTGTCTTGTATGAGACATAAGGCAACAACTTTCCTTCTTTCTTTTTCGAATTCTGTCAAAGCATTAAACTTTTCTAGATCAATGGGATTCTCTTCAACGATGATGTGCCATAAATCTTGTAATTTTAATAGATTAATTACTTTGATTTCCCATTTATCATACTCATCTCCATTGAAGGTCTTCCATAAACCTTCTGGTGTTAAGATATTTCTTACCTCTTCATATTCTTCTGGTATTGCTTTTGGTAGCACCATCTTTAAAAATCCATCTTCTTGTCCAAATCACTACCTCCAATAAGATTGGATCTATTAGTGTGTGTGCTTTCCACTTTGTGAAAAAGGATTACCCAATAGATAAAAATAAAGAAAAAAAATACACCCGATTCTTAGTGTGTGCTTTCCACTATGTGAAAAGGCTTACCCAAGACAATAAGGAATGGATCAAGCCATGGGCTTTGATACCATGGTAAAGAAAACAACCGAAGCAAGAAATAGACGGAACACACAAGTAGGCACTGGAATGCCTTCTCATTATTAGACTGAATATAAATAGGAAATACATAATAGCAATACTATGGGAAAATACCATAAATGACTAAATGCTATGGATGATTTAACTCACTAACTAACCACAGACGAGATTACATTCTTCAACACAAATATCTTATTAGACACTTTCAAATACCTTTAGATAAATTGATTATAGAATAAAAGACAAATCATTATCAAAATTAAAACTCATGCATACATTATAAATCGTAGTAGAAGTCAATCCAAGGTCTACTTTTATCCTCATACTCTCATCCATCTTTCCCCACATGAGAGCTAGTCAACAAAGAGAAGCCAAGCCATAGCAGATATATTTGCGTGCTTGTCTTCGTGATCTAGAAGGAGAGATTATTACATTGAATTTTTTTCAGAATAAAAAAAATTACAATACAAAATTTACAATTCAAATCTCAATGTAAAATTGCTTGATATAATATCTAAATTTAAAATAAATTATACTCGTTTCAAATTTTTATAATTATTTTAAAATTGAAGAGATATATGACATCAAAAAGTTTTGTTGTTGATATTATGTACATTATGTGGTAATATTTTCCTCCCATGTACTAGATTACTCTCCATACAAAACTTAATATCCACAAAAATTTTGTTGCCAGATTTTTATTTTAAATAATATTTTTTTTTTAAAACTCTTACCACCAATTTCCTTTGGATTTTAGAATTTCAAGATATACATAGATAAACAATATATGAAACACAAGGTTATATTTTATACACTGAAATAAGTTGTCAAAGTAAGTAAGTAATAGAGACCCCTTTTACATTAATATTGTATTACTAACTACTCCTTATTCAAAGGTTATGGCCTCACACATAACATGACTAACTAATCAAGTAAGGGAGTTAGTATAGGAGCCTAACAATCTCCATATTAGTTTCATTTTTCGTGCCATGTTTGTTGATATTCCAACCTTGCCTTGATGATCGTTGTTTCTCATGGTGTTGTGGGTGTCATTATACAACAACCTTAGTAATTGCTTGTTCTTACAGTGACGCTTTAGGTTGCATCCATGGAGTTGGGGTACACTTTTTGGCAAGGCGCTTTCGAAAAAACACAAAAATGTACCTCGATCGAGGTCTTAACACATCAATCGAGGGTTTAACAAACGCTTGATCGAGGTTTTCTTAAACCGTCGATCGAGCTTCTGCTAAACCCTTGATTGAGGTGTTAGAACCTCGATCGAGGGTTTAGTAGAAGCTCGATCGAGGGTTTTTAGAAAACCTCGATCGAGCTACATACCTCAATCAAGGTCCCCATGCAAACAAAATTATGAAAAAGGTCGTGAGGACCCGGGGCATTTGTTTGGAATTTTCTCCACGTGCCTCGACTGAGCTACAACGCAACCCATGAAGGTGGAGCCATAAACAAACCAACCACAACCTACCTACCTTTCACCACGATGGAGTCGGAGCAGAGAGGTAACATCCTAAACTAGTTTTTTGAAATTTAAATCGATTTTTACGTTTTTTTAAAAGTTGAAAAATTTTAGGTTAAAATTAAAAAAATCATTGTTATACATGTTTTTAGGCTAGTTTTTTTTGTTAAATATGTTTGAAATGTGTGCTAGCAAGCAAAAATGCTGCCGAAATTTTATAAAATTGTAATTAAATTTTTTTATTTATTTAATTTTTTTTTTTGTTTTATATATATTTTATCAATCGGTAGCGTTTATGCTGTCGGTTTAATTTTGAAATGTGTTCCAGGTAAGAAGAAATGATGCCCAAATTTTTTCAATCCTTTGAGAATACATGGAGGACCGAACAAAATCCATAAGACAAGAAGTAAAAATAACCTATATGAACCATAGAGACAATTAATCAACTGTAGACCCGAGACAAATCATTAATTTTTTATAAAATTTTAATTTTAATTTGTTAAATTTAAACATTAAATTTATAGGTTTTATAAATATTTCTATCAACCAACAACATTTATGCTGCCGGTTTAATATTGAAATGTGTGTTGGGAAAGCAGAAATGCTGCCCAATTTTTGTTCAATCCTTCGAGAATACACGGAAGATTGGGAAAAATCCAACCCTAGATGTGAGACAATCATGAACCTTAAACCAGCGGAGGCATTTAACTAAACAACCTGTATATTTTAATTTAAATATTTTGATATAGGTTAATATATATATATATATATTATAATTAAAATAAATATATATTTATACATTTTTATGTATTTAAAAATTTATTTATTGTAAAATTTATTATATTATTTAATATGATTATCTAATTTGCGTATTTGAATACGGTACATAGTGCATGTTTGCTCCTTAGTGCTCACTACACCCCATCTTCTAAATTCATCCCACACTCTATAGGTGCAGGTCTCCTATCCAATAATATTTATTGCTAGATGCAAGAATCACATAGGGATTGAGCCTATGTCTTCTTCTTGCAGAATAGGATTTGTTGAGACAAAATTTTAATCAACCTAATAAAAAATAGTAAGTCTACTTCTTAAAAATTTATTCAACAACTTTCAATCACCATATGCTATTCATTCAATGTTTTGAACAATATATGATTGGATTCAATGTTTTGGAATACTCATTAATTGACAAGTTCACCCATCTTAAGTTCATTTTTTGTAACATATACTACTAGGGAAAAGATACCATTAGCCAAAGTTGCACATGCGAATGCTACAATTCATGCTAGGTTCATTTCCTACCTCTTAGTTTTAACCCTTACGGGACACAATGATGGAAATATTGATCCAGATGGAGATCGGTGGCCACCCACCTATTCCACTGGCTCAAAACAATTGTCCATTGTGGCAGTTTCCTAGTTATTTTTCGGCATTTTTTTGAGTCCTAAACTTTCGGGGCCGTTTTGAGGCCCTAAACGATGTTTTTTGGAGATTCGGGGCCAAATGGTTGCCATCGGCATCCATTTGGCCGACCAAAAGTTGTAAATATTAGACATACCTTTCTAACGAGCTATCGAACGCCCAAATCGGAGATCGTATGCAAAAGTTATGACCCCGAGAAGTTGACTGTTCAACTTACCACCTTGGGGCCGCAAACTTTATGACGGTTCATCTTCTAGGGTTACGTTTTGGACTTTTGGGGTTCTCACCTCATTATTATTATAAATAGGCCCCTTTGGCCTCATTTTGTAGGAGGCTGGGCACGAATGAGCGTAGCAGCCACATCTCTTCTCAGAGATAGCTACCACCATTCTAGCAATTGTATTACAGTCTGTTCTATTTCCGCCATTTAATAGAATATGTGTTTATGGTATCTCTGTTATCTTTGCAAAATGTCTGTTATTATGATTTTGTATATGTTCTTTCATTTCGTTCGCACATAAATCCGGATCAGTGGTATCAGAGCAATCTGCTCTTTGATTGTTTCTCGGAGCATGTCCCCGACGAGGTTCGAGTACAGAGAGTTTGGTCTCGAACTAGTTTCACTTGATCATTCTCGCCGTCCCAAACGACCTCCCATGGCGGAAGAAAAGAGAGACGACGGAGCAGGAGATCCTATCAAGTCGCTGCTCGAGGAAGCCCTCGACCGACAGAGGAACGAGATGATGGATAGTTTCACCCAAATCCTTCAGTGAATGCCGGCAATGGCAAGTGCATCTTCAACAAGCAGCCGGTTCGGGGATGCAACTCCGTTCAAGGTACAAGTTAACTTTGATATTCCTTTATTTGAAGGCAATATTGATGCAGATGCCCTGGATAATTGGTTGAATGTTCTAGAAGGGTATTTCTCTGTCCACAACTTTTTCGACTGAGAAAAGATCACCTTTGCACTCCTTAAGGCACTCCCCCATGTCCAAAATTGGTGGGGTACTTATTGCGAGCAAAACTCATCAGATGAGTCTGGAATGTTTGAAACAATTCCCACTTGGGCCTCTTTCATAGATGCCATCAGGGAATAGTATTACCCTGTGGGAAACTATGATGACTAGTACACAAAATGGACCATTCTACGTCAAGAAAGGGACCAGACGTTGTCGGAGTACACCAACAAATTTCATACTCTGTGGACAAAGCTGAGTATCAAAGACTTCGAGCGGCACCTAATCCTGAAATATCGCAGTGGTCTACATCGGTACATCCGAACTGAGATGGAATTCCTCGACATCTCTTCACTTGGATCCGCCTATCGGTATGCTGTCAAAATCGAGGAGAAATTTTGACAAAAGAACAAGCGAGACTTTGGACCTGCGAATCCACCGCAGAAGCAAGGCAAGGGAACCCCTGGCCCGCAGAACACAACAAAAGAAAACGACACCCAGTCCCCGCCACCAGCAAAGAAGGGAGATCGAAAGACAAAGAAGGACACTGGTAAGTGGTGCGAATTTCATAAAAGCCCTTGGCACAACACTGATGAATGTCGCTCAAAGCAGTCATTAGTAGCCGAGATCAAATCTTCAGAATTAGATCTTGATTCTGATTCTGAACCCAATGCCACAGCCGCAGACAATGGGAAGCAGATGATTGATGCAGACCCCACTGCCATTGTTGCTACTGCACAGATTCAACTAGAGGATCCTGAAGATTCAGAGGCAGAGGAGTGCCTATTCCACTCGCAGATGTGGGTGAAGGGATTGCCTCTACATTTTGTTGTTGACAAAGGCAGCCAAAAGAACCTGATCTCAACAGAAGTCGTCAAGAGATTGGAGCTTCCAACAACACCACACCCGCAACCTTACAAAATCGGTTGGCTAAGCCAAGGACGCGGTATCCGCATTACTCAGCAATGCCTCCTACCATATGGCATCAAGCCTTTCCAAGACGAGGTACTGTGTGATGTGGCCCCACTTGAAGTCTGTGATGTTCTTTTAGGACAACCATATATGTGGAAGCGTCATGCTGTATATGAGTCATGGCCTCGCAGTGTCATTGTCACTTTGGGAGGACAACTCTACCAGATCCCAGAGACAGTTGCACCTACTACAGTCTCGCAGGGTAGGAAGATAAGCTCCCACATCAGAAAATTATTCCTCTTCATAATTGCGTCTGAAGGAGAACATAAGATCACAGAGACCTCCACACCCTCTGCACAGGGTGTCTCTGCTCATCAGACACAAGAAGAAGACAGAGCCATTGTTTCCTCATCTATTCGAGTACCTCTATAATGAAAGGCCACGCATTCAAGGTGCTCATCCAAAAACAAACCATCCAGACAACAGTTAGAACCCTCTCGGGGTGCCAAAGAAAAGCAACCTCTTCACTTTAACAAATGTCGCACCAAAAGATCAACTCAACACACAGTTCAAGATATGATACGAGATTCGACGCAATGGAGACCATTGCTTCCTAAGGAGGGAGGATTGATCCAGATGGAGATCGGTGGCCACCCGCCTATTCCACTGGCTCAAAATAATTGTCCATTGTGGCAGTTTCCTAGTTATTTTTCGGCAGTTTTTTGAGTCCTAAACTTCCGGGGCCATTTTGAGGCCCTAAATGACATTTTTTGGAGATTCGGGGCCAATGGTTTACATCGGCATGCATTTGGCTGACCAAAATTTGTAAAGCTTAGACAGACCTTTCTAACGAGCTATCGAACACCCAAATCGAAGATCGTATGCAAAAGTTATGACCCCGGGAAGTTGACTGTTCAACTTACCACCTTGGGGCTGCAAACTTTATGACGGTTCATCTTCTAGGGTTACATTTTGGACTTTTGGGGTTCTCACCTCATTATTATTATAAATAGGCCCCTTTGGCCTCATTTTGTAGGAGGCTGGGCATGAATGAGCGTAGCAGCCACATCTCTTCTCAGAGATAGCTACCACCATTCTAGCAATTGTATTACAGTCTGTTCTATTTCCGCCATTTAATAGAATATGTGTTTATGGTATCTCTGTTATCTTTGCAAAATGTCTGTTATTATGATTTTGTATATGGATGAATCCACGGACCTGGGTAACACTTTTTGGCAAGCGTATTTCGGCAAAAACAGAAAATTGCACCTCGGTCGAGGGCTTGTTAAGCCCTCGACCGAGGTCTTAATATCTCGACCGAGGTTTTATCAAGCCCTCGGTCGAGGTATTTAAATACCTCGACCGAGGTATTGCGGGCTTTACAAACCCTCGGTCGAGGTATTTAAATACCTTGACTGAGGTATTTAGATACCTCGGTCGAGGGCTTAAAAAAACAGACTTAGCCCTCATTCAAACAAATGGAAAATTTACTGTTCCTTGCAGAGGTT
>LPNX010789747.1:29670-45138 GCA_001517045.1 Pseudotsuga menziesii | reverse complement strand
ATATTTTGTTCCTACCTACGCACCGACCTTGCTTGTTCCTGACCTTAGTGACCCAAATTTTGTGTGCACCAATCAACTAATTTTGCTGAGCACTTGAGTCGAGATGCACTATGACTCATTTGGTACCTCCAAAGTGCTTGTTTCACGAATGCACCTGCGCCATCATGTTCACCCTTTCCATGCCCTATTTCAAAAAAGTTCCAAGTGTGTCAAATTCCTTTCTCTTTGTAAGGGCGACTCAACTAATAAAAGGAGCGCGCCGATTTAAACTACACGCACACCCATAAATGACACCCCATTCTTTTTGAATGAATCATAAATAAACCCAAAGTAGTGTTGAACAAACAACGTGTTGTAGTCACGATCATCGCTGATATAAAAATTGTATCCTTGATCACATCGTGTGACTGAGGAGTGCTATCCCTACCATCAATGCTCGCCTGAGCATGTCTATACAATACATGTACGAATATGGACACCTAGTCGGAGTGATAATACTTGTGTTTTGTATCTTTCTCTGAGGAGAAAATGTGTAATTCTCAACAAATTCTACCACCTATAGGATTGTGCCTTGCTTAAAAACCTCATGAGAATGCTTAAATTCTAAAGCTTGCCACCTAGACCTATCAAAGTGTTTAATGTATTTGTAAATATGACTTTGAAACTTGTCCATGAAGTATGAAATAAGAATCTCATCCTCAATCAAGTCGATTCGCTTAGATGGAACATGTGAAGAAGATGATGGATTTATGGAGACATACTCATATCTATTCCACTTAACTGTGATACCTAACAATCTAGGGTGTGTTGGATCGATAGGAAACTTCCTGTGGAACAATGCCAAATCACCACATTCATGACATCTTCTCCCACCTACACACCTTTTAATGAAAAACACATTTTCAGGATTTCTATTGCATAATATCATAGAAATAAAATCCCGCATTGTGGGAGGAGCTAGTTCACCATTCCAATGTTTTTTGCAAAAGTCCACAAATGTGTCATAGTATAACTGGAATTCAACATGGTATCGAGAACAACAAGTGTCTCTAATCGTATTCGGCCTAGTATACCACGGTTTCAACTTACTAAACATGATAAATGAGATCTGGACACCAAGATTTGATTCTTTGAATTCTCGAACAAAGAAACTCATGTCATCTCGATAACATGCTTGCAATGCTACTAATAAATGCCTCTACCAGAACATTGTCACATGACATGTTTTCGATATGGTATAGCACAAGAATGGTTGTCCCAATACTCTATCACCTTCTCTTTGATGCCCTCTTCCATCCTTTCTTGATTTGCTTCTCTGCAAATAAGATCCCAACAAGCAGCTTCATCGTTTTCATCCATATTTACCCTGAATTTAGTGTATTTTTGTAGTGTTTTTCTTGAAATGTGGAGCGGCTTTGACATTGTTGCAATGATTCGATTTCTTGAGGTGCTTCGTGCCATAATACCAGTTGTAATAGCCCTACAAGCAGCTCTGATATCAGTTTTTCTTGACTTTCCAAATGTAGATAGTGCAGTTGTTACATTCTCACATGCATTTTTATTTTTAAAATCCTTAAAACCCAACAAATTTGTGGCATGTTTAAATTTTTTGTGTTTTATCAATCCATGTAGGATTTGATCTTGTGTAATCATTGATTGTTGTTTAAAGTACAACTTGATTATGTTAATAACATTATCTTTGATTGTCTAATCAGGGGTCGGGTTCACGAACTCTTCTTGCGTGGCATCATCCAACCCTCTTAAACAATTTGCAGCCATTCCAACGTCATTGAAGCTCCCAATTACTCTTGAGAAATCAGAGGGTGCACGATCCTGTGATGGCTAGACAGGCTCTATCCCTGCATAGGTTAATTAATTTTTGAATTTGTTTAGTTCTCTGACCAAGTAAGGGACTTTTACATTGTATTTCAATGAAAAATAAGCGAATTAGAAAATTTTAAACAAATGCATTATGCAAGAAGATTTGTTTTTAAAGCACCAAAATTAAATGTTATGAATGCCAAAGAAAATTCACAATATGAGGGGTATGCAAGAGAATGTGTCTTCCAAATATACGTGTGGGTGCATAGAATATTTCCCGATAGACATACGTCCTTCCTTCGCGTTCAAATAAAAATAACTTTAAATGTTTGCAAATTTATTGTTCAATTGTTTTCATCCTTCTTAAATTGAATTTAACTCTTTGTAATTTATAAACCATCTTATCATATTGCCTTAAGGAATATTTTATTGCAACCACACTTAAAAGTTAAATTAAAAGTGTGGTTGCAATAAAATATTCCTTAAGGCAATATGATAAGAGGGTGTATAAATTACAAAGAGTAAATTGCATCATTTAGAAGATCAAAATGATTATCATCATGTTGTCTTATGCATATAATTTACACTTAAATGTGAGCCTCTATTTGATGCAACCTATGACACCCATTGCACAAAATTTAATATAAAATCCATTGACACAAGTTACATTAACATATTGTTGGACTCTTTTCCTTACTTACGCGACTCAGGTTCAACAACAACACAAATCCAACAAAACACCCAAAGACATCGTCCCGATGAAGCAAGCTCAGTCGGAAACACCCGTGAGGAAGGCGTAGTCTCACCTGAGATATATTAATGTGTATTTGCCAAAACCATGTTTCTGCAATTGGCGAGGAAGTACAGTCCCTTAGCGCGCGACCAAGGGGCTCGACAGAGAAGGAGGGATGGATCCTTTCATTACTCGATAGGGGCGCAATAGTGCGGCACAGCTAGCATGCGACACTACTTTATCCTTGCAGATTTTAACAACTGGTGGAACTATGTGACTCGACTGATTCCTTGAACGTAAACGACAATGCCACAACAATATTATAACTTAACAGTATTTTAACAGGAGTAATACATAGTGCTCGACAGTGCTTTAGTCATTCATTTAATTACTGCATTCATCAATATTGCGACATTCATTCACCCAATAACTGTAAATAATGGAATATAATCAACATTCAACATTGACAGTTAAACATTCAACCATTCACCATTCAACATTCATTAACACAAGAAATAACGTGGAAACCCATCTAGGAAAAACCACCAAGGTGCTCTTCATCTGGCATGCGAAATATAGGTAGCACCTTGTAGTCCGCGATTTACATAATTTTTTTAAGATAGTCTTTTTATCTCAACTCTTCTTGCTCTCATGCTCTCTGGTTTATTGATTCTATCTATGCCTATTGATCCGCACACAGCCTGGATCGACTCTTCTACTATACCGTCTGTGCACTCAGCTGGATATTAACTCCTACAAAATGGTTTACGCACTTAGTTGAAGATCTGCGA
This sequence comes from Pseudotsuga menziesii, assembly GCA_001517045.1. NCBI lineage: Eukaryota > Viridiplantae > Streptophyta > Pinopsida > Pinales > Pinaceae > Pseudotsuga > Pseudotsuga menziesii. The sequence continues at coordinate 41,793 of LPNX010789747.1, read as the reverse complement.
CTCAATAGCATACTACTATCAAACTCCTCTCTGATATTCTACAATACTTCTACTCTTTCCAACTCTTAATGAAGCTAACTTAAACTATTTCTTGAAGCTAACCCTTATATAGAGTGGGTTCCTCCTATTTATAGTGTTTACAAGACCGCACAGGGACGATTGAGTACAACTCAATTATTACAAACTTAAGTAGCTACAAAATATATTCTATTACATTAATTTTGACCCACACCTAGCCGCAAAATTCCTTCATTACATTAACCGCAACCATAACTAGCCGTGGAAACGTCTTTCAACCTGTTTGTATAGGTCATAAATAGCCACAAAATTGTGCTATAGTATTCCGTCGGCTCGTCATTTTGCAGTATTCCTTGACTTGCACCTATTCATCCTTAACTCTTCTACTTGCCTCTTCCACTGACTCGGATCTGGCTCTCGTCATCGTATCGATCCTCATCTCAACTTCCTCTAATCTGCGCTTACGCTTCTTCCTTTTCCTGCTTGTCTCCATCGCACCCCCACTTTTCCTCTTGCGCCCGCGCTTCAAGTTCCTCATTGTGGAATTTCCTTGGCCCAACAGGACCCCAACACTCACATGTGGCTTGTCCAGAGCCACTAAGAAAAATTTAGTAAAATTTGAAGTGTCTGCAAAATTCAAGCTTCTGGCGTAGGTTGCGCTGCAGGATCAACCTTGTCCTGAAATTCCTGCAAAATATGCTGCACCTCGGCAACTTTCACGCTGACCTCTTCAGCTTTCTTGGCCAACTATTCCACACGGTCAGAATTGATATGTTTTGATTGTCCTTCTTCCTATGGTTGAGTGATATGATGGAGCTTCTGTTATATAGGATGAAGAATCCCTGTAACATGTTCTGCTTCCAACGGATGCGTTGTCACTTCATCATTTCTACTCTTCTCTTGGTTGCGGAGAGCTTGGAATTCCTACTCGAGTTGCTTCAACTCGACTAATTTTGTAACCTTCTCCTTAAGCGACAACTTCTTCATGTTTTCCTTGACCTTTGCAATTTTTAGGTCAGCTTGCTGTGCTTTTTCCTTGATCTTTTCCATTGCTTCATCTTCTAGAAGCAATCCCCATGTTGCGGAGACGACTTCAACTGCCTCAGTGTAGAGCTATTCTCCTTGTCTTATCCTCCCAATAGCCTCATATGCTATATTCTTATGTTCTTCAAGCATCTTAGGAGGTGTTCTTGGTATCTGCTGTGCCTTTAGTTCCTCGACTTGCTTCCTGAGTTACTCCAAAATCCGCGACAGCTGACCAACCTTGGCTGTTGAATCCGCATCTTCTTTTCCTTCTTCCGGTGGGAACTCTGCAATGGCACTCTTGATGGATTCTGCAAGTGTAAGTCGACTCTATTCATGCACCTCAATCTCTTGGTCCTTTTCCTTAAGGAGGACCTTGAGCTCTTTTTCCTTCCTTGTCTTCTTTGTGGCTTGATAAGCCAACACATTTTCTTGGATGCAGAGTTTAGTCGCGATTACATGCTGAATGGAGTACACTTCGGATAATGCTAGCTTTGAGAAGTCTAGCGACAATGTCCCTATGGCATGGATAACATTGTCATATTCCGGCATTCCCGACTTTAGTGCTTTATCCTATAACTCGAGCTTGAGGGGCAGAAATAATAGTGGCACAGCTAATGTATCCCCAGGATCAATGCCATATGTCTCGGCATCGACAGTGGTTTTGAATTCATTGATGGCCTCTGTGAGCTTGTTGAGGTGCTGAGTGACTTTGCTATCCACTTGCATCTGTTGCGTTCTTAGGCCCTCAAGGCTGCTCTTGGATACTTTCACGACAACGTCTACAAGTAAGCCAATGTCTTCTTTATCCAAGATGACAGTATTGGACGTTTTGTTAGCTTTCCACTTCTTACGTGGGTGTGTGCACTCTTTTTCCTGTTCTTGCCACTGGGTCTATACATCCTCATAAGTAGGTGTGCATTATGAATCACCGTGATCAGGGCCACCATCATCTCCATCGCTATCTTCATTCGATGAATGGTTATCTTGCGCATCACCACCATCATTGACTTAACCGTTTTCCTGGTCATCGCCTTGGACATGATCTTAGCCATTACCCTGGTCAGTTGGTGGGTCTTCTTCTTGGTCCGTTTTCTCCTCTATTGGGCTGTACCAATCTACTGGCCTGTCCTGTATGATTGCATCCACATCGAAATTCTCAATCATAAATCCTGTCGGGTGAGCCTGCTTGTATGAATCTTTCCATGACTCCAAGATAACATTGTGCACACCAGCCTGGAAGCTTATGAACGCTGCATATGTTTGTACCGTCTCAACCTTTATTTGGTGCTGGTGTCGTACAACTTCTCACAATGCTTCCACATGCAGAAATAACTCTATCTTATTGTCTTTTTCCCAGATCCTATCCTCCTTGTTCTCCCATAGGTTTTGGTACTTTGCGCCTTGGAAAATCATGGGGATGTCCTGTGGCTACTAATCCAGTGGGTCTGATCAACGAATAAAAGAGATAAAAATGAGTAGCCATGAGTAATGGAATTTATCCTTACCATCCAGCTGTGCCTACTCCGCATCCTCTATCAGTTCATTCAATAAAAATTGTAACTAGTCGAACTTCACTCCCGTAGCACATTGCTCTACTAGTTCAACGGTCCCAGTGGTACACTCAATAGACCACATCTTACGCAACATCTTGCAAGATAAGATTTTTGTGGAGAACCGCACTGTGTTATCAGTGATGGGGATAATTCAAAATTCTCTACCTGCACGCTGTAGGTCATACTTCTGCTTCATCTTTGTGGTATCCCTGTTTGGTCGCAGATATGGTGCAGGGTCATCTCCTTTCCTCGGGAGACTCGTTATCTATGAAATGAGGTCAATGTCCATAGGATATGGTCGGTCGATCCACAAGTATCCTCCATGAAAGCACACAAGAAGCTGTCGCACATATATGGTTACTTGCGTGCTTCACCCAAAGTGCAACATAAGCAACATGTTGAGTAGGCCTACGTCATCAACACCTTGAGCCCATTCCATTGGAGCAATGAGATGGGGCTCAGGAAACACAGTGGGAGTCGTAACCATGCAATTCTTCCTTTCTAATCCCACCTTCTTGTGGGTATCAACATCCTCAAACTAAATATTGGACAGCTTTGGGATTATGTTCATGAGTAGTGGTACAACAACAAGGATCTGTGGTGAGACCATGGAAGAGAGTTCTTTCATCGAAAGCTTCACCTTCTGTGCATCGGCTCTCCTTGGCCACACATACGGTGGCAACATGTTTTGCTCTTCAATGGTGGCATTCTCATCTCTATGCAACAGTGACTCCGATGCTTCCTCAACCGGTATTTCTTCTGTTGCCTTACGCTTATGCTTTGAAGGCTTCGACACCTTGACTGTCAGTGTTGAAATGCTTGGGATATCCCTATCTGATATGAAAGGCCACGGTTCTACAGCCAGTATGTTCACAGTTGGAGTCTGAATCGGGGCCTCTTCAGGGGCCGGACCAGAGGCAGGAACATGAGTCGAACCAGAGGCCATACCAGCCATATGTACTGTCTGTGGGTTTGGTAGCACCATTGTTTTAGTTTCCTATTCTTCCCGTTGTATTTCTGTCGATAGAATTTCTTCTTCAATTGGACACGGTGAGGCAATAGTCATGTTAGATTTCTGAATGGCATTGGAAATCTCAATAACGATTAGCTTCAGCTCTCAATATCAAGCTCTGGTTCACTCTATTCTCTCTATGCACATAAACTGAACCTTGATGATGAAGCTTGATATTTATAGAGGTGCGCTCATGCCTTATGTGATCATTGCATGGAAGATTGACGTCTTGTCGATGACACAGGATTCTTGTTTGCTGCGTTCCACAATTAACTTGCCTACTTGAGCTTTGAGATGTACCTACCAGGGCAGTTATTGAAGTTATGACGGATATGACTGATAGGACCAAAAATCACGCCACCATTCTCCTTGTACTTTATCGAATTAATGATGCTTCACTGTCATAACCGCCTATGTATTTTTTGGGTATCCGAGATTTAATGATGACCAGTTGTCATTCCTTCTTTTTACATTGATTTTCCTGTTTCCATCGCAGACATGCGACATAACAAATTTATTCCCCCCCTTTTTCTTTCACGTGCGATGCGACCTTACCTAGGCATGCCATAGCTATCATAGTATGGTTTCAAGCGATTTCCATTGACAATTCCTACGATGTACGTTCCATCCATCTTCTGCAATTTTACTATGCCTACGTCAGTAATGTGCGTGATCAAATATTCCCCTAGACAATGCGTCTTCAAATTCCCTAGATGTTTGAATAATTTACTGTCATACAATAAAATAAGTCCTCCGACTTTGAATGGCTTAATATGGATTTGGCAATCATGCCATGCTGTCTACCTTTGCTTCTCTATGTTTTTATGGAATACTATGACAAAGCATTATTCTTCCATCTGAACGAGCTATGACAACCTTTTCTCAACAACATCTACATCGGTCATTTTCATCTGCGCAACAATCTGTAGGCTCGGCACAATGTACTCCATCGGTACAACAACCTCTTTTCCATACACCAGTTTGAATGGAGTTTGCCCTGTCAAAGCACAACTGAAAATTTCTGATCGCAGTCATCTCGGCATACATTGCACATTTTGGTTAATGCATTATCTAGAATCTTGTTGAAGGCTTCAACTATTCCATTCGCCTGAGGATGATAGGGTGTCATCTTCTTATGATGAATTTGGAACTCTACAGTAAACTCAACAATCAATTTGGTTAACAAAATATGTACCTTTGTCACTGAGCAGAATTTTCAGGCAGCCAAATCTGGTCACCACATTTTCAAATAAAAAATTCGCCACAGTCGCAGCGATGCAATCTTTAACAGGCATGAATTCGTCCCATCTAGTTTAATAATCTGTCGTAGTAATAATGTAGCACACGCGAGTCCTCTTCCCTATTAGATTTTTAACATTAAGCTAGCATTATTAGGATCTTTAACTGAGAGAATAACAAGCACAACAATAAAACACAAGAGACAATTAACACAGTTTTTTTCCTCGAGGAAACCATAAATGGAGAAAACCCCGCAACTTTCTCAGAGATAGAATCGACACCAAGAGTAAAACCCCAAAACAGTAAGATGATCTCCCGACAGCAGTAACCTCTTTCTTATAGCCCCAGTGTCGTCTTCTTCCTCAGCTATTGCACTACAACTGAGTGTGAGTGAGTGTGTGATAAATAGAGAGGTCATCTCTCTAGGAGAGTCTAATAACCCTAGTGCCTCAGAACTACAAGGACTTTAACCCTTAGACAATAGGAGGGTTACCCACAATGACTTGACATGGCTTGTTTACATTATAGATCCTCCCGATCGAAACATCGGAGCATGACATGACTCAATTACATCATAGACACATCCCGAAATAAACATCGGGGTACAAGACATAAGATACATAGGTGAATACATTCCAAAGTTACAATTACATCAACACTCCCTATTAACTAGGAAGGTATTCTTTCGGCACAATTTTCAGCACTCGTCTTCTTCTCTGTGTTGACTGGATCACCTCGGCATCGTCATATTCAAGTTGTCTTTATCTTCAAGTCATCTTTACCTTCAAGTATTCTTTGTCTTCAAGTCATCATTGTCTTCAAGTCTTCTTCGTCTTCTTCGTCTTCTTCATCTTCAAGTATTCTTCATCTTCAAGTCATCTTCTTCTTCAAGTATTCTTCATTAGGGGATCTGCATCATCATGACCACTAGATCATCACTGCTAGATCATCACTTAATCTATATCATCATCAATTTTGGATCATCATCACATCTAGATCATCACTTGATATGGATCATCATCAAGTCTGGATCATCGTCATCATCGGTGCTATCTCTCGATTCTTCTCATCACAGGAAGTTCTACAGAATCAGTCCTGTAGGCCTACCCTTCATGTAGGTATTCATCAGCGCTTATATCTGACACTTAAGTTAGAATGGCCCACCTTACTCTTACATCTGACCTCATCTTGTCAGAAAGGCACGCCCAGCACTCACATCTGACCTCATCTTGTCAGAAAGGCTCAGCACTCACATTTGACCATGTGTAAACACATCGCACCAGAATGGCTCAGCACTTATATCCGGCCAAGTGCAAGCACACCACATCGGAAAGGCTTTGCACTTACAACTGACCATGTCCAAAGACACCGCATCGAAAAGGCTCAGCACTTATAGTCGCCCATGCTCGAAAGCACCGCATCTAAAAGGCTTAGCACTTACAATTGACCATGCTCGAAAGCACTGCATCGAAAGGGCTTTGCACTTACATCCGACCATGCTCCAAAGAAACGCATCAGAAGGGCTTGCACTCACATATGATCATGTAGAAACCAATCCTACAGTTCTATCATAATGGCCCCTAGTCCTAGACTGAGCTACCTAGTAACTGACCAGGTGCCTCCATTCTCCCAGAGAATGGCAGTTGTCCTTATATCTGACCTACTTGTCAGAATGGCCAACACTCACATCTGACATGGGAGGAACCTAATCTTTTAACCATGACAAAATGGTTCAGCCCTTACATCTGATCAAGTGGGAACACATCCCTCTATCAAATCAGAATGGCTCTCAGTCCTAGACTGAGCTTTCCTGGTAACTGACCAGGCACCTCCATTCCCAGAATGGAATTTAGCCCTTACATCTGATCATGTAGAGACCAATTCCACAGTCACATCGGAATGGCTTAGCACCCATATCTAACATTTAAGGAACCAAATCCTCTCACCATGACAGAATGGCTCAGCCCTTACATCTAACCATGGAAGGAACCAATCCTCTCACCATGTCAGAAAGGCTCTCAGTCTTCATCATCTTCTCTTGGAGGAAACCTCGATCTGGAGAACACCAAGCTTCTCCCTGAAGTACTCAAACTTCACTCTAGCCAATGGCTTTGTCAATACATCAGCTATTTGTTCCTCCATTGCAACATACTGGAGCTTCATTGCTCCTCTCTGCACCATATCCCTGATATAGTGATACTTGATCTCGATATGTTTTGACTTGTCATGAAACACTGGATTCTCTGACAACTTTACACAACTATGGTTGTCACAATGTATACAAGTAGCATCCTACTGGAGATCAAATAAATTAAACAGTAGCTTTCTCATCCATACTTCCTCACAAGTAGCTGAACAAGCTGCAACATACTCTGCTTCGGCTATACTTAGTGCCACACAAGATTGCTTCCTGCTAAACCAAGAGATCACACCTGATCCCAAACTGAAGCAACATCCTGAAGTGCTCTTGTTATCGATGGCACTACCTGCCCAATCTGAATTAGCATAACCCTCTAGGTTAATCTTCTGATTCACCTCATACTTGAGCCCATAATCAATTGTACCCTTCAAGTACCTCAGAATATGCTTTGCAGCAGTCAAGTGAACATGGTCTCAGATCTTTCAAGAACTGGATCAAGGTGTTCACAGCAAAGAAAATATCTAGTCTCGTGTTCATCAGGTACATCAAGGACCTAACCATCTGATGATACATCGTATCATCAACCACTTCTGATGAAGCATCACTCTATAGCTTCAGGTTCTATGCCATAGGTGTGGTTATGGCCTTGCAGTCCATCATCCCGAATATCTTCAGGATCTCTACTGCATACTTCCCTTGTCCAAGGAAGATCCCATCTGCATTCTGCCACACCTCCATGCCTAAGAAATAGTGCATCATACCCAAGTCCTTCATTTCGAACTTGGCAGCTAATTTCCTCTTTGTATCAACAATCAACCCATCCATACCTGTTACAAATAGATCATCCACATAAAATAGGAGTATCACCGGGTTGCCATCTTCAACCTTGTAGTAAAGGTTGGAATCTGCTTTACTCTTGGTAAAGCCCAAACTGGATAGGAAACCATCAATTCTACCGTACCATGTCCTGGGTGCCTTTTTCAAACCGTACAGGGCTTTCTTCAATCTGCACACATGAGACTCTCTGTCATGTGTCTCAAAACCGAGTGGCTGTTCCACATACACTTCCTCTTCCACTACACCATTCAAGAAAGCAGTCTTGACATACATCTGGTGTATCTTCCATTTCATCATTGCAACCAGAGCAATTACTCATCTAATGGAGGTGTATCTGGCTACAGGTGTGTTGCAGCTGCAACAATTTCCCAAAATTCCAAAAATTTTAGGACCCCCCTTTGCTTAGGATTAGTTGATCTTCTTCTTTTGTTTTCTCAGAGGATTAAATTGATTTACCACTTGTTTGGTTTCTCCTTTTAGCACTTGAAGTAATCCACTGTATGATCAATCTTTCTCGATGCCTTTGAATGCATTTGAAGCATGCCTGAATCGGAAGTATTTGGTTTGGTTTTCCACCGTTGTAGATGGATCTGTGGTTTGGTTTTCTGTCGTTACGGATGGATAATTGGTTTTGTCTTTGATTTTCCTTCTGATCCGTTGGTTTTCTCATCGGTCGATCTTTTGGTTTCCGTCGAAGGAATTTGTCATTTCTATCTCTACCGTTGCGGACGACAAACCACTTCCTCTCCCGATCATTGCTTAACTATTTCGTTTCCCGCTCGGCTGACTTTTGGGTTTTACATCGGAGCTGTTTATATTTTCTTTCTCCGCTGTTGCGGAAGGTGTTTGCTGTTAGCTTCCGCCATTACGGATGGACATTCGGTTTTTGGACTTTGACTTTCTTTCCGATTTATTTGTTTTTTTTTACCTCGGCTGAATCTTGGTTTTGCATCGGAACTTTTATCGTTTCTTTCTTCCGCCGCTGCGAAAGGAACCTGCTTCCACTTTCGATCAGTCCTTTAATGTTCGTAAGTCCTGATCTTCTGTTGTTGCGGCTGTGGAAATTTTTTTTTGCTCCGTTTCATAAGACATTTTGGCTCCGACGTTGCGGAAGGTCGCATGCTTTACTCTCCCGCCGTTGCGGATAAAAGAAAGATTAGCCTTGCCGATCCCTAGCAGTTTCTTTTCCCATTTAAGCGTTATATGGTGGGGCGCGATACCCTTTTGATATCCGTTGTTGCGGCTGCGGTTCTGCTTTCGGTTCCAATGTTAGAAGTCCGACGCATGGTATTTGTTACCCGGTTATCTTCGCCGTTGCGGATGGATCTAGGGTTTGGTCTTCTGTCGTTGCGGAAGGAAATACACTTTCGGCTGCCGATCCAAATGTCTCCGACATACGGATTTTTAAACTTTTCCCCGCCGTGAGAATTGACCGTATGTATATATATGAGGTAAGGGGGACATGTTGGATTATTCTATTGGTATTTTCAACTGCCTTGCTTTGTCGCCATCGATCGCTCGAAGCTTGTTCGGACCCCATCGCCGGTACCCGCGTCCATGTGGCAACTGTGGAGGCCCGACTGTCTTCGTCCCGCCATACTCGCCGGTTACACATCAATGCCAGGTAGGCCCGTTATTACCCTACCCTGTTCTGTTCGAGGCATTGGATTGATGTTTGCTGCGGTTAGGTTTGTCGTGACCTTTTCTCTTCCCCCGTGATTGCACCTATATATTGAAGATTTTTGGGGGTCTTACTGTTCGCGTTCGGGGGACGCTTTTAACCCACAGAGTAGTTTTGCCTGCGACCTTTCGCAGCCTTGCGTGTAGTAAAAAGGGTTTGGTGCAGACGGCCGTTACGCCGTCTGAACCAAACTGCCCCGGGCGATGGTGATTTTAGTAGGGGAGAGTTTTTGTTGGTTTTTCTGTGGCATTTGGTAGTTTTCCCCTTCTTGTGCGGATTTCATATTACCTGCACTTTCGAATAGCAAGTGTTTCCCTGTGCCATTCCATGCACCGTTGGTTTTGTTTTGAATACAAGCCGGAGGGGGAAGGGCTGTGCCATTGCATTTAGGTTGTTGACCATTAGATTGCACGGGCAGTCCGTTTGAAAGTGCCATTGAAAAGGATTGCAGGGGTTTTTGTCCCTTGTCTGTCCTGCGCAGTGAAATAACAATGGCGCCCGTAGAGAATGGGAATTTTCCTCATGCAGTATAGATGTTTCCCCGCTCGATTACATGGTTAGAAGTGTTTAATAGCCTACAACAGTGTTAGATTGCATATTCTACTGTATATGATTGTATTTTCATCATGCTAAACATAAACTAAGTCACTACACGTCGGGTTTTAATAGTTTTGCCATTTTAGGATATACATGCACATATTTGCTTCATTAACCGATTGCTATTATGTTAAATAGAAAATAAATGGCACACTGCACATTAATGTATACAAGTTTGTCACTCAGCCAGGGGGGCTTAATGTTACAATTTTATGGCAGGAAGAGCTCACCATGTCAAAGAGACAAAAGAAGAAGGCCCCTGTGGTCGAAGAAGAGCAAAGAAAGGCTGCTCGAGAAGCAGCTGAGAAAGCAGAAGAAGCAGCTAAGAAAGAAGAAGAAGAAAAGAAAAGGAAGCTGGATGAGGAGCTTCAAAAGCAAGAAGCTGAAAGACTAAAGTTGACACAGACAGAGCAGTCGGCTTCTGAAACAGCTGCAGGGAAGACCCAGGACGTGGAGAACCCCGAGGTTCAGGACCCACAAGTACCTGTTTCCAGCACATCCATGGTCCCCACATTGAAGCTGGTCCCCTTTGTGCAGAAAAAGGGAGAAGAAATCCCTGATTTTAACACTGTGTTTTATGACAGGGCTACAAAGAGGATAATAAAGAGAACAAAAAAGAGGGTTGAAACAGGGGATATTCCTGGTAAAATGATCACGGATACGGCTGTTATGTTGGGAACAGACCAAGATCCAAGATTCACCCTGAGAGCTGGGGCTGCGCTAATCAACGCCTCAGAAGATAACATGGATAAGGTGATGACCGACTTGGAGCAGTCCAAGAAATCCTCAGCTCAGTTGAAAGACACCTTGAGGAAAGAGAGGGAGGAAGGAAATAGGCTGAAGTGGAAATATGAGGACATGCAGAAACACTACTACATTTCGATCCAAAATCCGACGGTTACTTCCGACGGCGCGTGGATTTCTCTTTTTAAACCTACCAAAAATCACAAAGTTAATTTTTTTTTTGTAAATGTAACCACCAGCGTCGCTTAAGCGACGGATATTCTCATAACCGTCGGTTAAGCGACGGATATTCCCATAACCGTCGCATATCCGACGCTTTTACATCCAAGCACAATACTTTTTTTATCAAAGCATAGCGGTTTTTTCTTTAAGGAAAAGCTCTGATTTTAACTAACCGTCGCATATCCGACGCTTAGTTTTAAATTGAAAATCGTATCCGTATTATTGCCGCGCTTTCCACTTCACTTGCAAATGCTAAAGATCTTGGAGATTTTTCTTTGCTTCAGGGATTGTATGGAAACAATTATTGCAGGAGGTCATTGATTGCCATCAGTGCCAGAAGGTAAGATACACCCAGTGGTCAACATAATAGCCAGGAGGTAGGTTTAACATAAACTTTCACCAGGTGCGCCTTATGCCCTCTATAACCTTTAGCCAGTCATATAATACATGCGATTACTTAGTAGTGTTAGGTGCGCGGATGGATCCTGATCAGATGAGATAAAGAGAAAGAAAAGCAGTCAGCCAATAGTAGTTGACAGAGGGTCATTTACAGAGGGAGAATAACCTGGTGGAGGCTTAGATCCAGCCTTATTTTTGGAAGCATTATGAGCAGTTACCAGAGCAATACCAGGAACAGTTCCAAGAGCAGCACTACATTTAGGATCATTTCAATCAGCAGTTCAAAGAGCAGTCATATCAGCATTCCCAGCCAGTGAGTTGATGCAATGCAACCCAGACCCCAGATCTTGGGCGGAAGCGTGCTCCAATTGTCTTTTAGGAGGAATGTTTTGTTTTTGTCGAGCTAAGTTACACAGGTTTTCTTCCTGTAATCTAAGTAATAAGAACGAAGTTATATGTTTGCAGACAGAGCATGAGTTATAGGCAGTTTACGCAATGGAGACAGAGTTCCTGCCCCACGTCAGTGTGCAAGTATAAAAATGGCCATTATATGAAATGCAGGCCTGTTAGCAGACGGAACAGAATAAATAGCAAGCCTTACTGTGCAGTGGAAGCACATATGGTCCTTTCACCTTTAAACTCCGACAGCAGAACC
>LPNX010789747.1:0-22474 GCA_001517045.1 Pseudotsuga menziesii | reverse complement strand
GAACTCAAACCCGCAGCTTCTGCTATGTTTCAGACATGGTGAATTTTCTTTCATCTCTGCATTGGTTCTCTTTGGAAGTTTATGTTACCTTGAAGCTAAATGAATTATCTGATGCTGTAGAATCCTGATCCCGATTTCCATTAGAAACCTTCAATTATGAATTCTTGTAGGTTAGTAGGATTAGTCAGCACTTTTTGTTGCCCCGGCAGTACTGAATGCATAGGGCAGTTACGATCCAACAATTCCACAACTTAGCGGTCTAACATAAAGTAAAGAAAGTAGGAGGCTTCATCAATTAAATAGCAGCAATGTTCTGCCCAGCCACACATCGTCTCTGAAGCAAGATAAAAAATAAGCAAGCCATGCCGGCCCGTCAATGAAAAAAGCTTATTTTCCTAAATGCTATTTTCAATATATAGGACCGGGGGCCGGTGGTGGTTCGGAGGCATAAGAATCCATATGAGTCGATAAATCTAAGGCAGGAATCGTTGCTGATACTCACGAGCAGTTGATGCCAGAAATAAATTTGTATTTAAAAAAAAAAAACAGTTGTAGCCGTCGGATAAGCGACGGTCATTCTGTCGCATTTCCGACGCTTTCCTTTTGACTACCGTCGCTTTCTCGACGGAATGAAATTTAATTTTTTTTAAAAACATGCCTTCCGTCGGTTAACCGACGGAACTTCTGTCGTTTTTTCGACGATAACATTTTATATCCGTCGCATAACCGACGCCTATGTTTAAAAATTATTATGAATTAGATGTCGAATAACCGACGATTTACATTTAACCAACGGTTGCTTTGATGTCGCTTAACCGACGGTTACTTAAGTGTCAGATAACCGACGCCAAGTTTCCGAGGCTTAAAAAAAAATCAAAGTGTCGTACATGCGACAGAGAAGTGTCGAAAATCCGACATGACGGCCGTCGGATTTTTGGTCGAAATGTAGTAGTGAAAGAAATGAAGGTTTCTAAGGCTGAATTGCAGGCCCTCTACAAAGAGAGACAGGATAGGGAGACTACCCAAGAATGCTTGGAGAAAGTACAAAACGAATGTCAAGAGCTGAAGGTGGAGAAAGATCGGCTGCTGGAAAAGGTAGAAGAACTAGAGGAGCAACAAAAGATTATCTTGCAGGCCAGTGAGATGCACTCCCAAGAACAGAGAGAGAAACATCAAGAGTAGATTTCTTCTCTGACCACTGCTCTGGAGGAAGAAAGAGAACAGCAGGTTGACCTCCAGCCATTCAAAGAGCATGTCTTGGCCCAAAAACCCAAGATGCTGCAGCTACAGACTGCTATTAAAGAGGAGAGATGTAGAGTGGTGCAGATCGATGGCCAATTGGAAGAGATCTTGGAAACGACATCTTACTTTGTGGACAGATCTCAGGACGTCCTCGAGGTCCTGACTGCAAGAATGGCGAGGTTAGAAAGCAATGAAGAAACTCTAGTAGAGCTGCCATCAAAAGATAAACAAGCCCTCAAGCGGGATTATAACTTAATAGAATTTGCTATTAGCACCACAGAGGATTTCAAGACAGCAGTCAAGAAGACGAAGGGAGCCTGCACGGAGTTTTTTAGGAGAGTCCTCATTACATACAACCAGTGCCAGGTAGAAGCCGAGCAAAGGCTAGATGATTTTCCAGACCACAATTCATTTGTGGAGATGTTGCAGAAAAGACATAAGGATGAAGAAGCAAGAATGCAACACATTAATGCCATTGATGACCAGATTCTGAGAAATGAAGTAGGCCATTCGGTCATTAGTGTGCAGCTTTTGGAAGACCAGCTTTGGTTAAGCGTAGCTAGAGTGGAGGCTATAAAGAACCAGGCCGAAAAATTTGAAATCAACATTCAGTTTTTGGAACCCTGCGCATTTGAGGGCATTGCCTCTGATGCTGCGTCATGGAAGAAGTTTCTAGATGCCCAAGTGGGACCCTCCTCATGAAGGATCGGTCATTATTGTAATTTGTAACTATTTTTGTAAAACATTTAAGAAAAGTAGAATGTTGGGAAATGAGGGGTTGGGAAGCCCAAAGGTCACTTTGGGCAGCCCAACAGTCTCACCCTTTTGTATAAATGTAAAAGACTTAGAGGGAAAAAAGGGGCTTTTTCCAAGTGAGACTAAAAAGCGATATTGTAAGAAGAACTATTTCTCTTTGCAATATAAAGAAATATGGTTTTCCTGTTGGAGGAAAATTGGTGGAATGTCCAAATTTTATGTTGTGGATGGCTGAAAGATGAACTATTTTATTTTCCAGCTTTTTGTCCATTAACCGTGAGATCGTTCTAACTCTTTGAACCTATGTTCTTGTTTAATGATTTCTGGTTTATTTTGTGGAATGACCACCATGAGTAATGTATGCGGTTCATAAAACAATTGGCTATCTGGTTGTTGAAATATCTTTAATCGTTCATGCATTGTGGAAAGAAATATCAACTAACTGTAGTTTCTCTTTATATTGCATGTACAATACACATTACTCACAAATAAATTACAATCTGGCTCCACGGGGATAGGTAGATAGATAGATAGTTAGTTCATTTCATTGCTGCATATGTGATTTAGATGCAGGTGAGTCTAAGACGAGAGGTAAGAACCTACGCATCACGTTGTGACTGCTCTCGGCATCTGAATCATCCTGCATTGTTAGTTAGTCATATGCATCTCATACATTAAGTCAGAAAATACAAAAAACACGGTGGACCGGGCCGCAACCGGTAAAAACTTTTGTTTTTGTTACTTGAATTACGGTAGCCGGACTGCAAACCGGACGGATTCCCTATACCAAACAGTCAACGGGATAGTTGGGAACGTTGACTGGGGAGAATTCCTATCTGTTGTTGCCTGTGAATTTTCAGGCCTCAACAATTCTGGCACTAGAAGGAGGGCCGCCAGTGAACGGCTGGCCGTGGAAACTTATTTTTCCCAAGATTACCCCACCAGCAGATGTTTTGAAGCTTGTAACCTGAACCAAGTACTTACAGGTTTCAGCTATACCTTTGAAGTAAGAAATCCTGTTCTCACCCTACGTTGCTTTTACTTAGACTTTGTTCTTGTACCTGTGCCTATGGCTGGTGTAGTTGTGAATCAGCCCAATCCTCTGCCGGCATGAAAAGCTAGAACCCCTTTGAACCTCACACCTCCATTGCATAACCTACCTCAAGCTTTTGATAAGCTACTGCCTAAGTTTGACCCTGAGGAAAGGATTGCTATAGATGACCACTTACAAAGTTTCTATTTGGCGGTAGAAGGTTTAATGGCTGGGGAGTACGAAGATGTTGTCTGTAGATTATTTCCTCATACCTTGAAAGGGGCAGCTACTTCATGGTATTTTTCTCTACCTGCAAACTCTATTCTTGATTGGGACACCTTCGAAAGGGTTTTCAGAAGTAAATACACAGCCCAAAAAATGCATTCCTCATTGATGAAAGGTCTTGGTTTGTTAAGGAAAGAGAACAATGAGAAGGTACGTAGTTTCACTCAAAGATTTTCAATATACCTAAAGAACTTTTCTGAAGCTGACAGACCCTCAGACAAAGCCTTAATTGAATATTATACCTCAGCCCTAGGACCTGAGTTGGCCATGTTTTCCAAGATGAAAGCCAAACCTACATTGGTAGAGACTTATGAAGAGGCAGAAAGGGAAAGTGTAGAAGATTATCCTGATTTACCTGGAGAGAAAAATACAAATAGAAGAACGTTATTGCTGTATAAACCTAAAGAGGAACAATCACATGATTATCAAGGAATGTTGAAAATGATGCAGAGTCTATCCAACAGAATAATAGATCTGGAGAAAGGGAGGGAAGCTCAGAAAACTCACAAACCCTACTACCAAAAAAGAGAGGATAGAAACCAATGGAAAATACCTCCACCAAATTTACCATCAGTAAACATAACAGAAGTAGGGGGTGATAATTTCTGCACTTTTCACCAACAACCTCATTCGGAAAAGGAGTGCCCTCAATGGTTGAATTTGATGACATTGGTTATGAATCAACTGCTAGATTCTAAATTAACCAAGGATAGTGGCAAAGAGGAAAAGGAAAACCAGACTATGGAAAAACAAGATAATGACACTATGGGTTCATGGAATGGTATCTCGCTGTTTGACACTGAAGAGAGCACTCCCAAAACTGAATGCACACCTACATCAACAAAGGACATGGATTTAACAATTTCGAAGATCAAAAGACTGCAAAAGAATGTCAAGAGATAGGCAGATATGAATGAAACACCTGAAGTCATTTCGGTCAACCAGGAAACCAAACCAATTAGTGAGCCTATCAAAACTGTAGAAGAACATGAAGGTGTTAATGGGGGAAACACTAATGAAATTGGAGATCTTGAAGAGGATATACCTACTCAAAACCAACAAGGAGAAGAAGACATAGAACCAGGTTGGGAAGAGAAAGCTGATACCCCACCTTTTCTTTTGACCCTACAAATCTTGAATCATAATGTGCATAATTTCTTAGTCACGATTCTGGATCAGCGGTGAATGTCATGCCACTGGATATTTGCAAAAAGATTAATGGATAGCCAGAGTCCACATTTTGTGAAGTAACGCAATTAGACAGCACAGGTGTTAAAGTAGTGGGAGAAATGAAAAATGTCCTCATTCGCTTGTCTGCAAACAACAAGATTTGTCAATTTATTGACATTACTGTGGCTGACATACCTAGTGGATATGGGCTTATTCTCAACAAAGATTGGTCTGCCAGGTTAAAAGGCTATTTTGCTTCAGATTGGTCTCATTTATTGTTTCCTCTCACGGGTACCCCAAATAAGATTAAGATTTTGAGAGAGCCTTACATGAAGCATACTGTCACTAAACTGGGAGAAGGTAATGATTCTGCTGATTCTGTCCTGGGAAATTATCTGACTGAGCTTAAACCAAGACATCATAGCTCAAGAAAGGCCAGTTCTAAGATTAACTATCAGCCTGAGCTTCTTCAACTTCCTCAGGATGATGAAGATGAATGTAGGATTGTGGACATGTGTTCAATTGCAAAAATAGCCCAGCTAGACCATGGTTAGATATCTTATGTGTATAATCCAGCCCACCCCTTAACTTGTTTGATTGAAGATTCTTAAGGGTGGGCACCTTTTTTTTTTGCTTTATCCATAAATAAATTGATTTGTTTGCTTTAATTCTTTGATTCTTGATTTGAGGTTGTTCTATTTTAATTTATAGCTTTGATGATGTTTTTTTCACTGCTTTATTAGTAGTTCTTTTGGTTTTGAATAAAGAGGCAAACTTTTGGTTGCAATGGAAACATCAGGGTTCTTTATTAACTGAAATCTTGAGCAGAAGACTGGGCTTTAAAGTATAGAACATCTTCTAGTAGCAGTGTTCCTAACTGGCCATGCATTCATTGAAGTCTTATTTAACTCCTGTAAAAAAGTCAGAAGTAAAGAAGTATGGAATACTATTTCGAGGCTCCATCCATTTCACATCTTAAATATCCGAAGGGGTGACAGCGGAAGACCCACGGGAAGGAAGCAAGGTAAACAGTATATCATATATAAATGATCCCATGCCATAGTTTTAGAAAAGCTAAAAGCTATCAAGAGTCAAAACTCCTTAAAAGAAATAAGACATATCAAAGCAAAGTATCAAAAGCATAAGTACTAAATTGCCAAAAGATCCTCTCCATCCGTGAGCCGAAACATGAAATACACTGCTCACACAAAAGGACACTACGGGATAGAGGATCCTGAATTAAAATTCAGTAAGAAAGGAAAATGGAGGACTCAAGAGAACTAAAGTTCAAATGGCACCAAAGTGCAATTGGCATGGGAATGAGGAACAAAAGGATAATACTGTTTACTATCTGTTACAATCCTATGGTGTCCGAGCATGAAACTACCTAAGGACGGGTAAAATAAACCTCATTTATTATGCCTCAAAAGAGCCATTCAGACTTGCAATATTTCTAATGTTACCATTTCCCAAAGAATGGACTACTTCTCAATGGTTTAAATGCTTAAGTTGGCCAACCTAGGGATACAAACATCTAGAATATTTCAACTTTTATTCAGACGGTCTTGCACTGGGAAGGAGTTAATTTAGAAATCTGGGGTTCACCAGGTAGTCGCCAATTGTTGCAGCTGCAACAATTTCCCAAAATTCCAAAAATTTTAGGACCCTCCTTTGCTTTGGATTAGTTGATCTTCTTCTTTTGTTTTCTCAGAGGATTAAATTGATTTACCACTTGTTTGGTTTCTCCTTTTAGCACTTGAAGTAATCCATTGTATGATCAAGCTTTCTTGCTGCCTTTGAATGCATTTGAAGCATGCCTGAATCGGAAATATTTGGTTTGGTTTTCCACCGTTGCAGACGGATCTGTGGTTTGGTTTTTCGTCGTTACGGATGGATAATTGGTTTTGTCTTTGATTTTCCTTCCGATCCGTTGGTTTTCTCATCGGTTGATCTTTTGGTTTCCATCAGAGGAATTTGTCATTTCTATCTCCGCCGTTGCGGACGGCAAACCACTTCCTCTCCCGATCATTGCTTAACTATTTCATTTCCCTCTCGGCTGACTTTTGGGTTTTACATCAAAGCTGTTTATATTTTCTTTCTCCGCTGTTGCAGAAGGTGTTTGCTGTTAGCTTCCGCCGTTATGGATGGACATTCAGTTTTTGGACTTCGACTTTCTTTCCGGTTTATTCGTTTTTTTTTTACCTCAGCTGAATCTTGGTTTTGCATCGGAAATTTTATCTTTTCTTTCTGCCGCCACTGTGGAAGGAAACTGATTCCACTTTCGATCAGTCCTTTAACGTTCGTAAGTCCTGAGCTTCCGCCATTGTGGCTGCGAAAAGTTTTTTTTGCTCCGTTTCGTAAGACATTTTGGCTTCGACGTTGCGAAAGGTCGCACACTTTACTCTCCCGCCGTTGCGGATAAAAGAAAGATTAGCCTTGCCGATCCTGAGCGGTTTCTCTTCCCATTTAAACATTATATGGCGGGGCGCGATACCCTTTTGATATCCGCTATTGCGGCTGCGGTTCTGCTTTCGGTTCCGATGTTAGAAGTCCGACGCATGGTATTTGTTACCCGGTTATCTCCGCCGTTGCGGATGGATGTAGGGTTTAGTCTTCTGCCGTTGCGGAAAGAAATACACTTTCGGCTGCCGATCCAAATGTCTCCGACATCCGGCCTTTTAAATTTTTCCCCACTGCAAGAATTGACCGTATGTATATATATGAGGTAAGGGGGACATGTTGGATTATTCTATTGGTATTTTCAACTGCCATGCTCTGTCGCCATCGTGCTGTCGATCCCTCGAAGCTTGTTCGGACCCCATCACCGGTACCCGCGTCCAGGTGGAAACTGTGGAGGCCCGACTGTCTTCGTCCCGCCATACTCGTCGGTTACACATCAGTGCTAGGTAGGCCCATTGTTACCCTACCCTGTTTCGTTCGAGGCATTGGATTGATGTTTGCTGCGGTTAGGTTTGTCGTGACTTTTTCTCTTCCCCTGTGATTGCACCTATATATTGAAGAGTTTTGGGGGTCTTACTGTTCGCGGTCGGGGGACACTTTTAACCCATGGAGTAGTTTTGCCCATGACCTTTCGCAGCCTTGCGCGTGGTAAAAAGGGTTTGGTGCAGACAGTCGTTACGTCGTCTGCACGAAACTGCCCCGGGCGATGGTGATTTTAGTAGGGGAGAGTTTTTGTTGGTTTTTCTGTGGCATTTGGTAGTTTTCCCCTTCTTGTGCGGATTTCATATTACCCGTACTTTCGAGTAGCAAGCGTTTCACCGTGCCATTCCGCGCACCGTTGGTTTTGTCTTGAATCCGAGCCGGAGGGGGAAGGGATGTGCCATTGCATTTAGGCTGTTGACCATTAGATTGCACGGGTAGTCTGTTTGAAAGTGCCGTTGAAAAGGATTGCAGGGGTTTTTGTCCCTTGTCTGTCCTGCGCAGTGAAATAACAATGGCGCCCGTAGAGAATGGGAATTTTCCTCATGTAGTATAGATGTTTCCCCGCTCGATTACATGGTTAGAAGTGTTTAATAGCCTACAACAGTGGTAGATTGCATATTCTATTGTATATGACTGTATTTTCATCATGCTAAACATAAACTAAGTCACTACACGTCGGGTTTTAATAGTTTTGCCATTTCAGGCTATACATGCACATATTTGCTTCATTAACCGATTGCTATAATGTTAAATAGAGAAGAAATGGCACACTGCACATTAATGTATACAAGTTTGTCACTCAGCCAGGGGGGCTTAATGTTACAATTTTATGGCAGGAAGAGCTCACCATGTCAAAGAGACAAAAGAAGAAGGCCCCTGTGGTCGAAGAAGATCCAGAAGAAGAAGAGAAAAGAAAGGCTGCTCAGGAAGCAGCTGAGAAAGTAGAAGAAGCAGCTAAGAAAGAAGAAGAAGAAAAGAAAAGGAAGCTGGATGAGGAGCTTCAAAAGCAAGAAGCTGAAAGAGTAAAGTTGACACAGACAGAGCAGTCAGCTTCTGAAACAGCTGCAGGGCAGACCCAGGACATGGAGAACCCCAAGGTTCAGGACCCACAAGTACCTGTTGCCAGCACATCCATGGTCCCCACATTGAAGCTGGTCCCCTTTGTGCAGAAAAAGGGAGAAGAAATCCCTGATTTTAACACTGTGTTTTATGACAGGGCTACAAAGAGGATAATAAAGAAAACATAAAAGAGGGTTGAAACAGGGGATATGCCTGGTAAAATGATCATGGATACAGCTGTTATGTTGGGAACAGACCAAGATCCAAGATTCACCTTGAGAGCTGGGGCTACGCTAATCAACGCCTCAGAAGATAACATGGATAAGGTGATGACCGACTTGGAGCAGTCCAAGAAATTCTCTGCTCAGTTGAAAGACACCTTGAGGAAAGAGAGGGAGGAAGGAAATAGGCTGAAGCGGAAATATGAGGACATGCAGAAAGAAATGAAGGCTTCTAAGGATGAATTACAGGCCCTCTACGAAGAGAGACAGGATAGGGAGACTACCCAAGAATGCTTGGAGAAAGTACAGAACGAATGTCAAGAGCTGAAGGCGGAGAAAGATCGGCTGCTGGAAAAGGTAGAAGAACCAGAGGAGCAACAAAAGATTATCTTGCAGGCCGGTGAGATGCACTCCCAAGAACAGAGAGAGAAACATCAAGAGCAGATTTATTCTCTAACCACTACTTTGGAGGAAGCAAGAGAACAACAGGTTAACCTCCAACCATTCAAAGAGCATGTCTTGGCCCAAAAATCCAAAATGCTGCAGCTACAAATTGTTGTTGAAGAGGAGAGATGTAGAGTGGTGCAGATTGATGGCCGATTGGAAGAGATCTTGGAAACGACATCTTACTTTGTGGACAGATCTCAGGACGTCCTCGAGGTCCTGACTGCAAGAATGGTGAGGTTGGAAAGCAATGAAGAAACTCCAGCAGAGCTGCCATCAAAATATAAACAAGCCCTTAAGCGGGATTATAACTTAATAGAATTTTCTATTAGCACCGCAGAGGATTTCAAGAAAGCAGTCAAGAAGACGAAGGGAGCCTGCACGGAGTTTTTTAGGAGATTCCTCATTACATACAACCGGTGTCAGGTAGAAGCCGAGCAGAGGCTAGATGATTTTCCAGACCACAATTCATTTGTGGAGATGTTGCAGAAAAGACATCAGGATGAAGAAGCAAGAATGCAACACATTAAGGCCATTGATGACCAGATTATGAGAAACGAAGTAGGCCATTCGGCCGTTAGTGTGCAGCTTTTGGAAGACCAGCTTCGGTTAAGTGCAACCAGAGTGGAGGCTATAAAGAACCAGGCCGAAAAATTTGAAATCAACATTCAGTTTTTGGAACCCTATGCATTTGAGGGCATTGCCTCTGATGCTGCGGCATGGAAGAAGTTTCTAGATGCCCAAGTGGGACCCTCCTCATGAAGGATCAGTCATTATTGTAATTTGTAACTATTTTTGTAAAACATTTAAGAAAAGTAGAACGTTGGGCAACAAGGGGTTGGGAAGCCCAAAGGTCACTTTGGGCAGCCCAACAGTCTCACCCTTTTGTATAAATGTAAAAGACTTAGAGGGAAAAAAGGGGCTTTTTCCCAGTGAGACTAAAAAGCGATATTGTAAGAAGATCTATTTCTCTTTGCAATACAAAGAAATATGGTTTGCCTGTTGGAGAAATATTGGTGGAATGTCCAAATGTTATGCTGTGGATGGCTGAAAGATGAACTATTTTATTTTCCATCTTTTTGTCCATTAACCATGAGATCGTTCTAACTCTTTGAACCTATGTTCTTGTTTAATGATTTCTGGTTTATTTTGTGGAATGACCACCATGAGTAATGTATGCGGTTCATAAAACAATTGGCTATCTGGTTGTTGAAATATATTTAATCGTTCATGCATTGTGGAAAGAAATATCAGCTAACTGTAGTTTCTCTTTATATTGCATGTACAATACACATTACTCACAAATAATTTATAATCTGGCTCCCCGGGGATAGGTAGATAGATAGATAGTTAGTTCATTTCATTGCTGCATATGTGATTTAGATGCAGGTGAGTCTAAGACGAGAGGTAAGAACCTGCGCATCACGTTGTGACTGATCCCGGCATCCGAATCATCCTGCATTGTTAGTTAGGCATATGCATCTCATACATTAAGTCAAAAAATAAAAAAAACACGGTGGACCGGGCCGCAACCGGTAAAAACTTTTGTTTCTGTTACTTGACTTACGGTAGCCGGACCGCAAACCGGATGGATTCCCTATACCAAACAGTCAACGGGCTAGTTGGGAACGCTGACTGGGGAGAATCCCTATCTGTTGTTGCCTGTGAATTTTCAGGCCTCAACAAGGTGCAAAGGTTTCTTCATAATCTATTCCTTCTTTCTGAGAGAAACCTCGAGCCACAAATCTTGCTTTATGTTTCTCGATGCTGCCATCAGCAGCATGCTTGATCTTGTAGATCCATTTGGACGTTACAACGGACTTTCCTTCTGGTCTTGGGACAACATCTCAAACATCATTCTTCATGATCAATTCATACTCTTCGATCATAACATCCTTCCATTCTTTCCGTTCTGCCGCTTCTTCATAGTTGGAAGGTTCTTTATCAGTAATGTCACATAGTAAGGCTACATAGCTATAACATGAACTAGTTCTCTTTCTTCCTCTGGGTGTTTCTTCTGAAGCTCCATATCTTTCTGCACCTTGGATAATTTCACGTACCCAAGCAGGTTTCCTCTTATGAGGATTCTTCTCCAGAGGTGGATCTACAGTTTCTTGAGGATCTTCAAATTCTCGATCTTCTTCTTGAACTTAATCATTCATGGTTGTATCATGAATTCTGGGAATTTTTGCTTCTTCAGGTTCTTCAGTAGGTTTCTTTTTGGATTTGTTGTAAGCTATGTCTTCATCAAATGTCACATCCCTGATGATGTTAGTATTCTTGAACCCTGGGAAGTATATTCTGTAAGCCTTTGAGCTTTCAGAGTATCCCACAAATATACCCTTCTTTCCTGAAGGATCTAATTTTGTCCTCTTCTCTTTTGGAATGTGTATGTACACAAGACAGATGAATATTCTGAGATGGTTGACTTCTGGTTTCTTGTAGGAGAAGACTTCTTCAGGAGTCTTGTTCTCAAGTACTCTTTGTGGAGTATGGTTCTATACATACACAACTGTTCTGGATGCTTCTTCCCAAAGATGCATAGGAAGATCTTGATCATGAAGCATAGCTCTTGCAACTTCCATGATAGTTATGTTCTTCTGTTCTGCAATCCCATTCTGTTGTGGATTATAAGCAATGGACAACTCCATTTTAATCCCTGAGTCTTTGCATCGCTCTTTGAATTCATTTGAAGTGAATTCTCTTCTATTATCTGATCGAAAGGTCTTGATGTTCTTTTCAGTGTGGTTCTTGATCAAGGCTTTGAATTCCTTGAATTTGCTGAATACTTCATCTTTATTCTTCATGAAGTAGATCCATGTCTTCCTAGAAAAAATCATCAATAAAAGAAACATAGTATGCATACCCACTTAGTGAACTGGATGACATTGGACCACATACATTAGAATGGATAATTTCCAAGATTCCTTTTGCCAAGCTTTCGCTATTTGGAAATGTCTTCTTTGAGTTCTTCCCTTTCGCAGATCCTTTGCATACACCTTCATGTTTTGTCTGCATTTCTGGGAGACCTTCAACAGCTTTTCTTGCAAGAGGTAGTGCTCTGTAGTGCACATGTGCAAGCCTTCTATGCCAAAGTTCATTTGGCTCTATTGTGTCATGCACCAAAGCTTGTTCTGGATGGCCCTTCAATTTGTATAAGCCTCCTACTTGTTCCCCAATCACTACTGCATCATCGATAGTATTTCCTCTTGGCCACATGATGACTTGACCATCTATAAATGCAACCCTCATTCCTTTTGCATCTAATGCAGATATGGAGAGGAGATTATTC
Organism: Pseudotsuga menziesii; assembly: GCA_001517045.1. Lineage (NCBI taxonomy): Eukaryota > Viridiplantae > Streptophyta > Pinopsida > Pinales > Pinaceae > Pseudotsuga > Pseudotsuga menziesii. Next base: position 10,029 of record LPNX010789747.1, on the reverse strand, counting down.
TTTAGTCCCGGTACAAACAATACATCCTTCATTGTCATAGACTTTCCAGAGTCTAGCTTATAGGAGGATTCCCCACTACCTTTTATTGGATACTGGTAGTCATATCCTAGTTTCACCTTGTGAGGTGATTCATGTTCAGATGATTTCACAAAGGATTCCTTGAATCCTATCATGTGCTTGGAAGCACCATTGTCTATAAGCCAATTATTGCTGCCATGTGTGATAGTTCCCGTGAGAGCGGAAATCAAAACATATTCTTCATCACTTGAAGAATCATCACTGACTTGTTTGTTTCTCTTTGTGGAAGGTTCATCATCCTCTGCAGCATGAGCATGATGTCTTCTCTTGTTTCCCTTCTTCTTGTGAGAGCTACTTTTATTCTTAGGACACTCTCTAGCAAAATGTCCTCTTTCATCACATGTATAGCAAATGTACTTAGACAAATCTCTAGTCTTTCTAGAGTTATTGTTTTGATGAAAGTACTTGCTTTTTTGGTGGCTGGATCTGGATTTCTTGGATTGTACTATGAGAGCTTGATCTTCACTTCCCATCTTCTCTTCTCGAGCTGCTATTCGAGCTTCTTCTTGAGAGCATTCTTCCCACAGTCTACTGAGTTTGACCAACTTCTTTCTGGCACAGATTCTTTGAATAAAGGAGTCCCATGATCTAGGGAGACCATTCAAGGTGGTCATCACAATCTCTGCATTCTCTACTTGTTCATCTACTGCTTCCAATTTTTCTTTGATATGAGAAACCCTTGTGAAGTAATACCGGATGGTCTTTTCATTCTAGATCTTCACATTCTTCAACTGATTTCTCAGAGTCATATTCGGTTTATGTTCTTCCCTTCAAACAATTTGGTTAGGGCATCAAACATAGCTTTAGGTGTCTTGAGGGAGGACACCTGTGGTATGAGGTGATCCTTCATAGAATTAGCAATGATTCTCTTTTCCATAACCAACTTCTTCTTATGTAAGGCCTTTGCCTCATCTCCCTCTGGAACTGGAACCTCCTCATGGATGTAGGAGTCCAACTCATTTTCTTCCATGACCAGGGAAATTCTATACTTCCAGGCTCAGAAGTTATCAGCTCCCTCAATCTTTTCATCAAGCTTGGTATGATGAGACATCTTAACTGAGACCCTCAAATGGAAATACAAAATATTTAGATCTTACCAGGTCAATATGTCAGATTTAGATTTGGAGTTGAAATCCTGCAATACTGGTTCAAGAGCAGATTAGGGTTTTTTCTTTTCCGGAGTTCTGCCCAACCAAATGCTTTGAATTGATCCCTAACTTCGATTTTGGGGAGGAGATCAATCCAGGCTTGGGCTCACTGAAAAATTCTTCTGTGAAAAGCCCTAATTTCTGGCAATAGTGTCGGGTCCATAACTGAAAAACCTCAGAAGTGGATTCTACTTCGACAAAAAGATGCGCCCTAAGGAGGAGATTTAATCCAACCTTCTTTTGCTGAAAATATGTGGAGGAAGATCCAAAAAGTAGGAATCCCTAGTTCCCGCAGTTGCACAGTGTCTTCTTCTTAGGTTAGCTCTGATACCATGTTAGATTTTTAACATTAAGCTAGCATTATTAAGATCTTTAACTGAGAGAATAATAAGCACAACAATCAAACACAAGAGACAATGAACACAGTGTTTTTCCTTGGGGAAACCATAAATGGAGAAAACCCTGCAACTTCCTCAGAGATAGAATCAGCACCAAGAGTAAAACCCCAAAACAATAAGATGATCTCCCAACATCAGTAACCTCTTTCTTCTAGCCCCAGTGCCTTCTTCTTCCTCATCTATTGTGCTACAACTAAGTGTGAGTGAGTGTGTGATAAATAGAGAGTTCACCTCTCTATTTATACTAATTCTTGACATGACTAAAACCCTACTAGGGCCGATCTCTCTAGCAGAGTCTAATAACCCTAGTGCCCCAGAACTGCGGAGTATTTAACCCTTATACAATAGGAGGGTTACCCACAATGACTTGACATGACTTGTTTACATTATAGATCCTCTCGATCAGAACATCGAGGCATGACATGACTCAATTACATTATAGACACATCCCAAAATAAACATCGGGGTACAAGACACAAGATACATAGGTGAATACATTCCAAAGTTATAATTACATCAACATTCCCTGGTGGACTGATCAGTCCTACAAAATCAATGACCCACTTGTCAAATGATTGAAGGGTTATCGGTGGCGTAAGCGGCATCTCGTCGCAACGTGATGATTTTCCTGTTCTCTAGTAGATATCATAGCACCGGCAGAAGCTCTTAGTATCCATATGTATGGTTGACCTCCATAGTCCTGCTTATAGTATCTAGTGTAGGGTTTCCTTTCCAGCATAGTGTCCTCCTGTGACACTGGCATGTGCTTCACTCATTATCCATTATCGCTCATAGTTAAAAACACACCATTGTAATATTTCATCAGGGCCCAACTTGTACAGATGGCCTGCAATCAATGTATAATCAACATCTTTGACGACTAAATGTTTCTTCTGGTTAGCGAAGAATCCTTCAGGCACATAGCCTGTGCTCAGGAAATGGATGGCATTGTTAAAATCCTTGTTTTGATCCTCCATCATGGTGATTATAAACAATTGCACGTCAGGAAAGTTATCCTCCAGACTGGTTGGGTCTTTACCACTTTCTATCCTCGATAGGTGGTCAGGTTCGAAATTCAGTCGACCAGGTTTAACTATGACCTCAAAGTCAAATTCCTGAAATAGGAAGAGCCATCAACATATCCCCCCCCCCCCAACACTGGCTTGTTGAATAGGTATTTTAAAGTCAAAGTGTACATTTTGAAATGTCCACCCAACAAGTAGTGTCAGAACTTATGAAGCGCATAGACCATGGCGAGTGCTTCTCTCTTTGTCCTTGTGTAATGTTTCTCTGCCATCGACAGTTTTCTGCTAGCAAAAGAAATAGGGTGGTCGAGCACACCCTCACCTGGTTACGTCAAGACTATCCTTGGGTTAATGTAATCTTCTTGCAAGGAAAATACATTGTAGATATGGTCAAGATAATCACCCTGTCCCTCGTTGTTGTCAGGCTCGACGTGTCATTGTCCCTCCAATGGATCAATGGGCGACACTACCCTCATCTCATCATCCTTGAATGATAGAATTATTTTTGTGAAATCAATAATGATCTGGTTATCTATGGCCCAATATATCCCTAGAAGCACAATATATGGGTTTGTGTTGTCGACAATGTTAATGACTTGAAAGTCTACAAATGTGCGCAACCCCTCAATGTCGACAAGGACTTGACTCAACCTACCAATTGGTAGGACCTTCACCTGATTTGCAAGTTGCAATTGGACAGGGGACCATTCCAAGCACAACTTTCCCATTCTATCCCAAGTCTATCATGTCAAAATTTTGACGTCCGACCCCAGATCTAAAATAATGTAATCCATGTCATAATCCCCTATCTGCGCATTCATTCTTAACTCATGTCTGGTTTTGAATTTCTTCTTGACATGGTTAACCTTTCTTCCAGGTGGTGAATCTTCTGGGGTTTCTTTGATCAGTGTTTGTAGTTCTGCAAAAACATATTTATCTTGACTTAGCACTAAGCAACTTGACAAAAATGACTTGAGCTTACTAACCTTTTTCGGAATCGGTTGATGGAATAGTTGTTGGAAGTGATCAGGCATCTCCCTGACTTCAGCTGATGTCAACGGTTGTTCTTGATCCAAAAAATCTGGTCACATGTCCAAAAAGACTTACTTCTTATTTTGAACGTCGAATGACACTTTCTTCTGCTCCACGGGTCTCACCTATAGTTGCGGTTGTTCTTGTGGTATATCCTAATCAGCTCCGGTTGCAGCACCTCCCTGTGTTACAAAAACAACGCTAAGCTCTCTCGGCTTACCAGGAATCATTTGAACATTTAAGTTAGGATTTGGATTCAAGTTTGGGTTTAACACAGGGTTAGGACTTGTGATGGTCCGAGCCTACCACTTTGCAACCAACTGAGGACATTGTTCCACATTGTGGTCTTGCGCTTTGCAATATGATCAGGTCTTTTTAGGCTCCTGACAATATATATCATAATGGTTTGGTTGTCCATAGTTATAACATGTAACTTGACCTCTTCCTCTGCCAAATCCTCCTCCTCCTCTTCCTCTGAAATTTCCACCACCCCTTCCCTGAGTGTGTGGTTGCTGCTGTGGGTACTAATTCTGCTGGTATTGCGGCTGATATTGGTTCTATGTTGCATACTTATTTTGAGGCGCATACTACGGCTGATACTAGTTTGGTGGGGAAAGCATAGGTTGGCAGCACGGTTGTTCCTGTTCAGCCTAAACCTACCCATTGTTTTTCATCAAGTATGTGTCTACTGTCTTTTCCTTCAAAAGTTGGTCTACTCTGCAATCCTTTCAAGCCCTAGTGACTTAGAAAATTTATAGAAAAGGTTTGCTGGGGTACTTACAATATTTTTCAAGTATAGATAGTCCTAGTTGCGATGCCCTCTAGTCTATCATATGCGGCACTGAGGTAGTCCATGGGTACTCAATGGGTTCAGTGCACCCGATAAGATGTAGTTCATTTAGGTCAGAGAATTATCCTTGGAGTGTCCATCCATTCTGCATTTCGTACACCATAAATATTCTTGGGCTTCCTTGCCCTTCTTAATATCCCAAAGCTATATCATTAATATTAGCCAACTACAATTGAATCTGCAGCATTCCTGCAGTACCATCTCCAATTGGTGAGGCTTCCAGCTTCATTTCTAATTCCAGTGCTTCTATATACGATTCTATCTTTTGTTGCATTAATGGGCCTCAGATGTGTGCTAATAGCACAACAATAAACTACTCTTTATGTGGTACATCCGACATTTGGAAACTTACTTTGGCCATCAAATTTTTAAACCGCTAGTCAAAGTCCCATACGAACTCTGTGAACGATTGTTTTATCTCCTTAATCTCAGTGACACACTGCGAATCAGATTTAGGTTTTCTGAACTAAAAAATCATCGCAAGCCGGATTTCTTCAAGGGTCTTCTGTGGGGTTCTTGGCGGTACTATGCAGAAATTTATAAACCAGTCCAGCACATGACCCCTCATATTTGTGATCATTTGTGCTTTCTTTAGGTCCGCGTTATGAATTAGGTGAACCATCCAAACAGCTTGACAGAGAAACCAATGCTGCTCTGGGTCCTTTGCTCCATCCCCATTAAATGTGGGTAATCTAATATCATGTCTGGCCATTGAGTTGGTGTCGGGGTTGTCTGATGAATAATTTAATGGAGGTGTATCCTCTTTCATGCTAGTCGTAGTACTAACACTATTACTATTAACAACTCTTTTAGGAGATGAGGATGTAGACCTTACCTCTGGTGATACTCCTGGTGTGATGTAGTGGTGTCCTGATCTTGGTGTCTCCACAGATTACTCTGACTCTTCTGCTTCAGATATCGACTGATGCTCTTCCTCTTTGTCGCAATAGTCCTCGTCTATCCATGACTCAAATTCATAGTTACTTTTTATTAATAGACTAGGATTTGTCTTCCTCCTTTTTCCAGACCTAAAGCTCCTTTTACTCCTTAGGAATCCAGCTTCTAGTTCAGGTTTCGTACTTCCTGGGAACATCTCAGCTCACCATTCCCCATTTTCTTTGCATATTGTCTGTGACATATCCCATCCTCTGGATATGCGACTCAACTGCTCAACTGCAAGATACCCTTCTCATAGATTAGCATCTTTATCCATGTACTTACAGAAAACAAGTATCTTCTTCGAGGTCCTTGGAAAAAATTTCTTTCAGCCTCACTATATGAGGTTATAGTTCTTAATGCAAACTCAGTAATATACTCTTGTAAAATATTGTCGACCCAAAAATCAACATCTCTAGAGATGGGGTTACTTACACTAGTTATCTCGCGAACCAACTAATCACTCCACTCAACCACTTCTCTTCTCTGGAAAATTTCTCTTCCGATCTGCCAATCTTGACAACCACTCATACAACACAATAGGAAAGTATGAAAATAATATCTCATGAATATCATAATATATGCACCGGTCTAACCAGTTTTCTACGCTCAACCACGATCCTGTGCTCTCTTCGCGCAAAGGTTAGCGTCTTAGACTCCAACCAATCCTCCATTTTCTTCTTTGTCGGATGCCACAACATCTCCCTTGGCTCAAATGATTAAGGAGAAATAGAACCATTTGTTGGAATATTTTCCTTACTTATGTGAACTAGGTTCAACAAAACACCCAAAGACATTGGCTCGATGGAGCAAGCTCAGTCGACAACACTCGCGAGGCAGGCACAGTCTCACTAAAGATATCTTAATGTGTAACTTCCAGAACCATGTTTCCGCAGTTGGCGAGGGAGTACAGTCCCTTAGCGCATGACCAAGGAACTAGACAGAGAAGGAGGTATGGAGCCTTTCACTACTCGACAGGGGTGTGTTGTAGCTACCACGGATCCCATGTTTTATCCAAAAACATGAGAGCCCCAATTTTTATATGCAAAGGTAAAGTTTAATTTCCTTAGTCAATTTTGGGGGTTGTTCATCCTGTCTGCATGCATTCTCACTTTTGACATAATTTGATTTAGTTAACAATTTTCCCTTTTGAAGGTTTATGCATTTTGTGTGTTTTTTGTGAGTTGCGGAAATAATTAATTTTTCCTAAAAGTTTGTCATTCCCGCAATCTGCAACCCGCAATTGTGGATTGCAGGAAGGTCTTTACTCCACGATGTGTTTTATGTCCCGCAACCTGTAACCCATAATGCAGATTGCGAGAGCTTGGTTTTGTGTTTGAAACTTTTCCGTTCCACAACCCGCAACCCGCAATATGGGCTGTGGGTGTGGAAACATTTTTTTAATAATCACAATTTGTCATCTTTGTAACTCACAACTAGGGATTGTAGAGAAGTCATTCATTTTTCATGTTGTTTGCGTTTCTGGATTGTGGATTGCATATTGGAGACATTTTTTTGTTTGTTTTTGTATGAAGTTGCATTTCCGCAAGCGACAACCCGCATTGCGGATTTCAGATTGTGGAATGCGCATTATTTTCATTTTACTTAATTATTTTTTATTCATTTGAGTTGGTTTTTATCATTTTAGTTGGTTCTATAATCTCAGTGGTTAACTTAACATGCTATCTTTCACATTCCCCACCTAGATTTGGTCTTCATTGCATAAGCTGATTTATTTTATTGGTTTTTGGAGATTTCAAAGATCTTGTCATTTGATTCCGACTATTGTGTGTAATGATTGCTTATCCTCATTTGAAATTGTTTGAGTCATTTACATGCTTCAATTTTGACTAATTAAGTTCATATGGTGTTTCTAGTCTTGACAACAAATTTGAACTTCATTGAATCAATAAGTTTAAAGAGCATATTGACGTGTTAGAATAATTTGATTGAACACTTATTTTTAATCGTTTTGATTTATGACTTAAAAATGTGTACATCAAATAATGGAAATAGTCAATCATTTTTTATTATTAAGCAAAGTATTATATTTTACAATGAATAATTAGCTTTTTTTATTGATAAGATTATTATTATTGTTTAAATTACATTTGATATACTTTTAAAAGACAATATTAATAATTTATTTATGTTATTGGATTTTAATATCATACTGTTTACAATGTTAATACAAAGTATTTGACTAAACCCTAATTTGTTGTTGTTGTGATAGATGAAGTTTAAAAATGGATCACACACCTGTAGAAGACATGTTTTTGCATGTAGGATTGTGATCAAACCGTGACGAATTAGCTCAAACAGTTAAAAAACCACATCCAAAACATGCCTATTTACCCTTTCTTGAGAACAGTTTTGCAAATTGATTAACAGTTTGGGAGGAAAACATGACCAAATAGAGGTGAATTTTCTAGAAGTTCATTCCGACCGTTTTGCATAGTTGAATAGACTAGACATATGGGGATTTGATGCTATCCTTCTCACTGCTCTTCACTTCTATAAATTTTTTCTTAGCATTCGGATAAGGAGGGGGGGTTGATATTTGCATATGAGAGAATGCAATTTATTCTTTTCTCTTCTCTCACTCTTTTGAGATCAGTTTATTGTACTTTAAAGAGTGGTGTTGGAGGCACAACCGTGAGGGAGATAATTGCCAGGGAAGGACTGGAGAAACACTGTTTCACTTGTAATCATGTAATTTTTTGCAGAACAATGAATCAAAGTTAGTTTCTTTCGGCATCTTCTATGGGTAAATTATCAAATTTTTTTGATGATGTCTGATTTCTTCATTTTAATTATCAATAAATACTGTTGATTTTGCAACCAATTATTAATGCATTGATTTATGATTTGGATTTCTCTTAATTCATGAGTCTTTGTATATTTATATTTTAATTAAATTTATTTGATTAAAATATGTATCTATTTTTGCAAATGATTTACATAAACTATTAAATCAATAATTCATGTTAATTTTTCAATTAACATAAGAGTTACAAGGTAATCTTGTATATGTTTGATCTTTAAATTATTATTAATAATTTTAATTGCTTGGTTACATTTTGAAGTAATAAGTTAAATGATTTAATTTTTAAATTTTTTTAAGTTGATCAATAACTTATTTGAATTCGAACCAGGTTACCTTGCACACGATGAATATATTCCTTCTTAGAATAGTTTTAGCTTAGCTTAGATTTCCTTCTAGGTAGATCTGTTGTTTTGTAGTCATATAATATCTTGTTTTCCTTCATAGGAAGACTGATCCTTTTTTATCAAAACCCACCAACTCAAAGAGTGCCAGTGGAGGCCGAATATCTGTGGGTTTAACCACACCAAACAACTCGAGGATAGGATAGTACTTGCATAGCATTATCTGAAACCTTTGAATCGGTTTTCATCCCCTGTTGTTTTCCTTGGACAACATTCCAAAACCTACATAATCGAGGCATCAACAAATGGCGCTAGAAGGAGGGCTTGAACCGACATGTGAGGTCACTTGGGCTTGAACTGAAAATATGTATATAGTTCATTTTCTGCTCATGAATTTGTATTTAGTTGTTTTTCTAGGAAAATTAGTTTTCATTCTCAAACATATTTGTTAAAGCATTGACAGAAGTAAAATTCGATAGTGAAGGAGGGTGAATCCGCGGACCTGGGTAACACTTTTTGGCAAGCGCATTTCGGCAAAAACAGAAAAACGCACCTCAGTCGAGGGTTTAACAAGCCCTCGACCGAGGTTTTAATATCTCGACCGAGGTTTTATCAAGCCCTCGACCGAGGTTTTGTTCAGCCCTCGACCGAGGTATTTATTAACCCTCGGTCGAGGTATTAAAACCTCGACCGAGGGTTAAGAAATACCTCGGTCGAGGTATGGACTTCGGTCGAGGTACATACCTCGACCGAGGTGCCTGTGTCGAAAAAATTATAAAAAGAGCCCGCGGGGGCCGCGGCCGTCTTTTTTGCAAAATTTCACTGTGGAAGCTCGACCGAGAAACGACGAGCGGCGTAAGGATTGGCACCCTGAAGCAACCCAAGCACCCCGAAGAAACCCAAACTCGTCATGATGGCGTCGGAGCCAAGAGGTAACAGTGTAAATAATTGTTTTTCAATTTAAATGGAATTAATTAATTTTTTTTTATAAATTTATAAAATTTGGTAAATATATGTTTTTATTATTTTCATGTTTAAAATGTGTACCGGCAAGCAGAAATGTTGCCGAATTTTTGAAAATGTGTAGTTAAATTGAATTTTTTTGTTAATTTGTTATATATATATAAATTATGTCAACCGGTAGCGTTTATGCTACCGGTTTAATTTTGAAATGTGTCCTGGGCAAGCCAAAATGCTGCCCAATTTTTTTCAATCCTCCGCGAATTCATGGAGGATTGAAAAAAATCCATAAAACACCAACTAAACAAACCTATATGAACCATAGAGACAATTAACAACTGTAGGCCCGAGACAAATAATAAATTTTTTATAAAAAATTATTTGAAATTGGTTAATAAGTTATAATATTAATAAAAAATCCCCATACCCCACCC